>QVNW01002387.1:0-47464 GCA_014825475.1 Pseudomyrmex flavicornis
GCGTGCGCGCTAGCGCGACTTGCAATTTTAATGAGGCTTAACGAGTGCCCGTCGACGGTAGAAGATCGCGCGGGTAATTCTTTCGTACGAATTTCTCCTCGTTTTGTCCACGAAATATTTACACGTACAACATTTTTATTACAGTCAGTCACGAACGCGCGTTTTCTGCTAACGTTTCGTAGGCAAACGCCGCGTCCACGCATTGAAAATAAAAAAAAAAAGAAACAAAAAAAAATCACCAACTGTATTTAATTATTCTTCCGATAACGATGAAAAGTGATATTTGTATCGGAGTTTTTTAATCGCCAAATGAAAAATTTATTCGATGAAGTACACACATTCCCGAAGTATCATATTTATTTCAATACTTTTGGTAAAAAAAAAACAACAACAAAAAAACAAAAATCCAAAAAAACACGAGAGAGACGATGATACACACGTTTGTTGTACATCGTCTTGCGCATCGCTCGTTCTCTCCGAGTTGTTTGAATGGAAAAGAAAAAAGAAGAGAGGAAAACGCGACTAATATGCAACGCGACTGGTGTATCATGCCGTGTACGGATTAATATCAAACAAGAGAGGAAAACAGTATCGCGAGTATCGATGCGCGGGCATATATGAAGCTCCGTTCCAGCGGACGGAAGCGAATCAACATTTGCACAATTCGCGCGCGCACGGCGCCCACGTGTTCGTACGAGTCGCGAAGCTGCAGCACGTTGAAAATCGTGTTCTGCCCACCTAAGGGATTCACCGTCCGGTCTCTCATCGCGCGAATTCGTTCTCGCGATCAATCAGCGCGTCGAAACAGCGGAATCGAGTTCCACCGTCAATAATTCTTCCACCGCCCCCGTTTCTCTTGCATCCCCCTCTCTTTTTCTCTTGTCATTTTCTTTTTTTTTTTTTTGGCGCAACGTGGCTCTCTCGTCGACGCTGTATTGACTCGTCAGCCTCGATCCGTTCGACAATTTACGCCCGCGACCATTCTGCCTGCCTCGCTCGTTTTTCTTTCCCCTCTTTTTTCTTTCCTTTTTTTTTGTTGGCGCGGCATCGAAAACGCTAGCGCGAGCATAAACCTCCGATGCGCGGGCGACGAAATTCACCCCGGCGAGCGCGGGCGAGACGAGTGCGTGTGCCGCGGACCTTTCGTTTAATTTGTCACGGAAGTTCGCAGGTATAAACGCGTGCGGGAGGAATCGACGCGGGAAAATTGATAACCCCGCGCCTTTTATTGTTCGTCGGATAATCGGGAAAGGTTATAAGGTGATAAACGGGCGGTGTTAAAGGTTTAATTTGGTAACGCCACCACCGTCGCCAGAGATTTGGTATCGCGACGACGCGCGCGTCGATAAAATTCGGAAAGATTTACTTCCAACCTCATCTTTTATTGCCGTGACGCAATTTCGCGCATTTTATGGAGGCATTTTCCCGATGTGGCCGCCGCCCCGCGCAGGTATAAGTGTCATACACTATCGCACCGGCCGGATAAACGCGGCTTCCGCAAAACTGCTCGCCGTAAAAACCCGGCTCGGTTTTTTTTACGGCGATCAGTGGAAGGAAGGGAGATGAAAAAAGAACAGAGCCGCGTAAGCGGCGGGAAAGAAGAAACCGCGGCGATATAAGGTACGTAACGCGCGGGAGACAATGGATGATTAATTTTTTATACACTCCATTTTTTTATGGAACATATAACCGAGAAGACAATTTTATCGTCTGCTTGAGAATGGCGATATCGCACTTTGAGCAAGGGGAAAGAGCGAGGGGTGGACCGTCAGCGACCAGTGAACAGGAAGTGATAGAGTGCGACGACGGAAGTCGAGAGGTCGTATTGACGCTTATTTTGTGTCTTATCGTCTATTTTGGAATTATTAAACGTAAAACTGTGTGTGATAAACAATTTTACGCTTATATTTAATAAAAATCAGAATTTAATAAGTTGCATTAAGTTGCGCAAATTAAATTCTGCTACGAAATTTCAATTAACGAAAGATGTAATTAGAATGCAAAATTCAAACATAGCTGCGGGGGAAATTTCGTAGAAATGAAAAAGAGAAAGAGAGAGAGAGAGAGAGCAAAATAAAAGAAATAATAGCGCCGCAAAAAAGCTTAAAAAAAAGAACAACGCGAAAAATTTACTCTCAATATCCTGCATTTTGAATTTCATTCACTATATCCCCCGGTTTCCGGCGAGAAATGGGTAATTATCAAGAAATTACGTTGTGATTCGTCATTCCACGCGAGAGACGAGTCGATCTCTGCCGACGGAGATACGACGAGTTAATGCCTAATAAGTATTCAGAGTTTAATTTCGTTATTGTTATATTTTTTCAATGACGAAAGTCCAATAGATATTCCGTGTTTAATTGAGCTGTAATATATTTTACGTTCGCGAGGAGAGAAAAATGTTTAATATATTTTATTAATTTCACAATTATTAACAGTATAAATCAATTCTTCTTCAAATATATTATATCACACGCACTTTGTTCAATATTTTTATTTTTACTTGATACTTTATTTTTTTTTATATGCGTGTGAATTTTGAAGTGAAAATCACGATCGCGCTTTCCAGTTTTTTTTTTTTTCACTACAATGAATAACAAATAATTCGCTGATAGAAAGGGAGCGAGATATCCGATCATTATTATTTCAGTCGTCGGCTCTATGACAAAAGTTAACCCATTTGCGAGAAGAAAAAAATTAACGTAAAATCGAGGACGCAGCGGCGACGGGCGTTGAAATAAAGCGTCTAAATTCAGAATCGTGAGAAACTACTAAGAAAATTTGTACGGTGCCCACGGGAGATGTCAGCGGCACTCCGGAGCGCCGTAGTCACTCACCGAGTGAGAACCGCTGTGAGAACTGAGCAATTATTTCTCAAGCGTTGAGGTCCAGGGAGCCATTATAACAAAAGAGATATTTGTCTTGGCCGCGGGATATTTTAACAGAGAAGCTGGATGTGGAACGGGAACTATATTAAGGATTAAGAAGCAATCACACTACACTACCGCGAAATAAGCCATTTTGGACCGATCGTGGATTATCGAATTTATGAATCATAAGCTCTCTGGATTATTAGATTCGGGGTTATTGGATTCTTTGGGAGAATCGGATCACGGCATTTGTAAATCTTCGAACTTCTCCGAAGCGCAGATTTTCCTCCCGTTCTTCCGGATCCTCGGGATCCTCAAAAGTTTCTAAATCCACGCACAAAATCGATCCTTAATTAACTTCTATTGGAAGTTATTGCATGTGAAATATCGGGTTCTTGAGTTAATGTGATTTTCGTGTAATTAAAAAGAAATTAAAAAACTATAACAATTAAAAAACTTAATGTCTTTCGTGAAATGAGAAAGCCTCATCTCTCGATATTTTAATCTCATTAAACAACAAAATGAATTCAATCGGGAAAAAAAAGTAAAGAGCCTTACCACTATCGAATAGGATACTCTTGGCGTATTTGTTTGTACTCGTAAAGTACTTTTAGTCAAATCTCGACTATGCCGTAAAAAGAAAAAAACCCACACACTGTGCCGCGTCGAAGAGAAAAGTGGGTATAGCTACAAATTCTTCTTGGATATCTCCCAGGGCTTTCTTCTTCCTGCCCGATCTCTGTGGCCACTTTCGGACCGCTATCACAGCGGGAACATAAATTTTCGATTTCTTCCGCGAGTGCGCATTTTAGTTCTATCGCGATGGCCGTTCCGAAAGTTAATCGCCGCGTGCGAGCGATACAGGAATAAGATCAAATCTGTCGGATCTGATTTTACTTATCGATATATTCTTGTAGAAATTCTAGATACACAAAAGAGCGTTAAAATCAAATTTTATCTTAACGAAACATTTACTCTCAAATCTTTTGACGCAAACAGATTTACAATCATTTCCATTAGGACAATCGGCAAATGAATTTAGATAACTCTTTGTTGTCACTTCACCGCGTGATTTCATCCGCGAGATTGCAAAAGCAACTGTCGTGGGAATAAAGTAAACATTTCTGATCCTCGATCTTCGGGGCGAATAGCGGATAAATACGGTCTCGCGATCACTTGTCCTCATCTTTTTACTTTTCGTTCGAATACGCGCGCGTCGATCACTCGAATGATAAACAGTTCGCGACCGGCGACATGAAAAAAAAAAAAAAAAAACTGCCATCCCGGCTTCTTTACGATCGACTTTTGAGATCGGCCATTGCGGCTGGGAACACCCCCGTTGCGATGAGGGTGAGAGAGGCGTAGAGGAGTTAAGATGGATAAAGTAAACGTTGTTCTCGTGGAAACTTCAAGTCAAGCTCGGCGTTTCTCAGCTGCTCGCTTTATCCTTTCTATCTTCTCTTTTCTGCTGTTCGGTGAACTGCTGAAAAATAAGATACGCAAACTCGTCTGTCCTCTTCCCGTCTGTCTCTTTTGTTTTGTTTTTCTTCCCTTCCTCAACCGGAAATCCCGCACGGATTCGTTCGTTATTTCCGCTCGTATATCGGCTTTGAACTTAATCGCTGAGAATCGTTGAAATTGTTCTCTCGTCAATTTTTTCTCGTTTTACGAATGTGTAAATTTCAACGGTAGAATCTCAAATTTGCAAAATACGCTGCTGTTTAAACAAACTGGCTTAGAAACGAGTATATAACATACGCGAAACGTGCGGGTATATGTTTAAAACATGATCTGCGTGATGAGTACGCGCGGTACAACGTTTGTTTTATCTCGCAGACAACAGCGCGGAGAGAAGAGTTAAGCAACGATTAAGAACCGCGGCAAAATTAATTTCCTCCGTTACGTTCGTCTGCGTTTAGTGAAGAGAAATTCCACGACGTCCGTTTAAGGAAGTGGGAAAGATAAATGAGTTTACGTATTTAAGGCTTAAGCGAGTTGGGCGCCTCGTTAACCGCGCGGCTATTCAACGCTCTCGAGACCGACTTCCGAAACCGAAATTTTTTCGCACACCCCACACGTTAACGTTTGCGAAGAGTTGCGCAAATTAAAGTAAAATCGCAAAACGAAATCTCGATTTATTGAAGAAACCAATTACTGCGTAACAATTGTCAGATGTCGATATGTAATCGAAATCACGTTTAAAAGATCAATTTAAATGAAGTAAAAGGAACAGAAATAAAATAAACAAAAATTAATTGAAGTAATTAAAAGTAATAGCAATAACGATAATATATTTGTGATATTACATTTAATTTGAGTAAAGTACAGGTTAGCAGTTAAAACGAAAATAAATTGGTTTAAAAACACGAAGAGAACGTTTTTTGCGTTCTGTAAAGAAAAGACCGGAAAGTACATTGTGTGTTCATTGACACGAGTTTGGAGAAGCTAATGCAGTCCATTACTATCGAGCTCGTAAATGACCGGACGCTCTCTCGCAAGTGAAGTGTCCGATACAACACTCGAATAATTCGATAAAAAAACAATCGGACCGATAATCCCAGATAAAAACAATCGTTCTTTCACGGCTGATCCCCGCGGCAAGAGTTGCGGGAATGAAGGAGAGCGCAAATGTTTCCACTGGAAATTTTACACGACTTCCTACTTCTCGTGGATTCCGTTTACGGGAGTTTGCCGCGTGTTCAAAAGAGAATTTTGAATCCTCTCCCCGGTGGTTTGCGCCCGAGCGCCGGAGAAGGATTTTCATGACATAACGTCCCGTCGGAGCCTACGGATTTAAATAAAATGCCGCTTATACATTATACACAGCTGTACTCTAATAAGATCACAAAAGAAGGAGAGCGTGTATAGAAATTGTGCTGCAGAGCTTCAATAGCAAGAAAAATCCTCAATGACAATTGGGGCTCGAGGAATTCTTTTCAAATTGTTGAGATGATTGGAAATGCTGATAAGTTGAAAAATGCGTATAATTAAAAAAATAAAATAAAAACAATATTCGCTTTTATAAATGGATTTTTAAACATGTTATACTGTTTGCTAAAAACAATTTCACGGAAAATAAATGCTTGTTGAAAATCGACAATCGAGCACATCTTTGCAAAAATATTAAAAGCAGATTGCTCAAATATATAATGCGCTTTTACAGGCCATCTAATCCGATTGCGAGTTCACCGCGCGAATTAAGTTCCTTTTATATCTCTCACCAGCGGTGAAATCCAATTTATAAACAAAAAGTCTACAATGTTGTCTCACATGTTTTTCCGAGACTAAACGCAAAAAAACACATCTACTTGAGACGCTAATGCCAGAATATAATAATGTTAGATTAAGGGGTTAAACCACGCTTTGGTCAGCCGGCGCTTCGAGGCGGAAAGAAATCTTTGGTTGGCAAAATTTATGTTTCCTTCTCTCGCGCGAGCAAAAAGGATCGTTGAGGAGTGGGAGAGAAAAGGCGGACAAGAAATTCCTAGAACGTTTACCTTTTATCCTTCTGCACCGGTGGTGCAGAAAGAAAGCGCTCGATTATTCTTTTATCGTCGCATCGCGGAAATGTACAAAGGCGTGTTTTATTTCGACTAATAACAAAAAGGAAACAGATAAATGCCGGTTGTTGCGTCCAAACGGAATGCGAATTAAACCGCTCGATGAAAACGCGATGTTCGCGCAAACAAATTCGCCCCGCCGAAATACACAACAATCATCGAAAAAATAAAAAAACCATCGATTACTCTTCGCGAAATCTCGACAACACGCGCGTTTGATTTATTCAATATATTCCACGTGCAAGTGAGTCGCTACTTTACGATTTCATACGTATCTACAGGTGTGTGTACATATTAAAAAAAAAAATTATATCTTTCTCGCGCGATACCTTCCATTTTCGATTCAATCCAAACGCAACAATAAAATGTTTTTCGTCCCTTAAAAAAAAAAAAAAAAAATCAGAAATTGACATTTTCAATTATCATGTTTTCCACTCGCGGAGCCGAGGTTGTCGTCGCCGAAGCGAGCACTTGCATTCGCGCGCGTCAGAACTCTTCAATCATTATCTCAGCAGATACGCAATTCAATTTGCGTCGCATCTCATAACACACTGATCGCGAACATTATCTCTCACGTCCGCGGCAATTTCAATCTCTCTCTCTCTCTCTCTCTCTCTCTTTCTCTCTCCCGGTCACGAGACAGATGTGTAGTCGGGGGAATTACGTTAATAGAGCTGACTGCGCGAATAAAGTGCCATATTTATACGGCAGTCACCGACGTGCAACGACGGTTAATTCGCGCGCGGGCGCTCAACGATCCGCGCGCGATGTTATAATGCGCTCATTGGCGATCTTAATGATCGTGGCGCGCAAGCACCGCACGTACGCCTGACTACAAGTCCGGGAGTAATACCCGGCGCAGATTGTTTGAGATCTGCGGCGTTCTTAAGGGCAATCAGGTGCACTCGATCGAATTCTCGCGCGACGCATTAAGGCCAAGTCCAGCGGTTATCGACATCCCGCTCGTCGACGAATGTTTGCGCTTAATCTCTTTACGATCCTCCCCTCCCCCCCGTATCAAACTGGGAAACGAAGCGCGTTCCTTAACGAGAAAGTGAGAGACAAACTTGATAAGTTTTTTTTGTAAGCATCTGAAAAGTCGCGCGCACGCGCGATGAGTCATTAAAAAAACATTACAATTCTAATAAAAAACATTCTGATAAAACACGTTCGATTCTCGTAGTAGTAATAATTCGGACAAGAGGTAAAATCTCTTGAAGAGAAGGAGAGTTTAATTTCGAAAATGATTGAAATTCGCGGGATTTCAATTTCCCCCCGGAACCGCGCCGAGGATGATTCTCGCGCAGCATCCGGATGAAAGATGTGGCTCTTTTGGGATTAGCGCGAATCACTCCCATTTGTGAAGTCGTCAAACTGTCACGAGATGAACTACTTTAAAAACAACAACTTCTGTCCCCGGCACGTCTGATATTATTCCTGTCACTTTAATTATTCTTAATTTTATTATCGAGCAGAGTGTGAGAAGCGATGTTAAATACGTAGAGTTCCTCTTTCTCTCTCTCTCTCTTTCTCTCGAGGACACCCGCAGTGATTCCCCTCTACCCTTCTTCTGATGACAGATCCTTTGCATAATTCCGTGTAACCGCGAGACCGCCGCGCGGCAAAACTTCGCGGCGGTGACCTGATAAAAGTCCCGCGACCGCAGACTAGCGTCGGAGAAAAAGGAGGATGGCACGCGGGAAGAGGATGGACCCGGTAGAGCCTCGAGCGCGCACCGGGGCGATAAGTCGCAGAAAACGAACTTAATCAAGGCATTAATCTCCTTTGCCGAGCATGCTCGCCGCGACGGAAGCGCGGCAAAAGGGGGAGGAAAGAGGGTGAAAGGGCGCGTGCGCGTATATATGTATGTAAATGAATCTAATTCCTATTCTCGTCGGTGCCTTCGGTAGAAAATGGCGGCGTCGTAAAAATGTAAATCTTGCTTTGAATAATATTCTCTCTCTCTCTCTCTCTTTCTCTTTTCCACCTCTTCTTCTCTTTCTCCTTATGGCCACCGGAAGCGACGGTCTATGCGGAAAAAGGTAAACGCGAAGGTGCCAAGGAGCGAAAGGGGGTCGCGGCGAAATAAAACATCGCGTACGACAAGATAGAGAAAAGAGACGGACGGAAACGAGAAAGAGAGAAAGAGAGAGAGAGAAGAATGAAGGGGCGGGAATGAAGGCAGAGACCGCAGGGACTGGATAAGAAGTCAAGGGAAATAATGAAGGTGAAAGAAACGGATGGAAAAGATGGGCGCGGAAATGCGTTGTAGGTCGAATAACGGGAAATGAGCTTTACTACGTGCCTTTTACATGTAAAAGAGACGCGGAAACGGCTGTTATATCCGGAAGAGAGAAGAGCGGGATAAATAATGCCGGCTATGGCGCGATTCTTCTTTGAAACCGTGAGTCGTCGTGATTTATTGGTAATTCGATAATGTCTTTGAGTCCCGATGCAAGAGCCATTAGAGCATACAAGTTTTCCGCGCGATACTTGAAGCACATGTCTCTCCCCGCCGACGCTTATCGGAGACATGCGCAAAGTTTTGTAAAAGCAGTTAACGAATCTCTCTTCTGCTTTGCGCAAAGCGTCGGGGGAATTGTTTGATTTAAAATCAAATAAACCAAAGAGATCCGGCCGGGTAATTCCCAACATTAAGCGAGTACTTTCATTAACTCGCTATTCACACGAGGTTTTTACCGGAGAGGAGGAACGATATGAAGAGAAAGCGCTCGTGAAGGGAGCATTGACGCAGATGTAGCGAGTAGTAAAACAGAAATAAACAGGTCGAGGGAGAAACCGAGAGTAGGATGGATTCGACGACGAGAGGAGAGACAGGTTTTACCAAGGGAAGTACTTTAGATACCTGCAGCGCGCCGTTAAGCTTCACGGGTGTCCTCCGGTTAAGCTCAGCCCGCGCGAACTTGTTTCGCCCCGGAGAGAGAAGGTGGTTATTCCAAGGAGCTTCTAACATGTTTACGAACGGCATTACCAATATTGCATAAAGGAAGTAAATAGAAGGAAAATACGCGAGAAGCGCGGAAGCGGCTCGTAAAACGTCACATAAAGAAGCCGGTATGAAGAATCGCGGAGAATATATGGCGGGGTGAGAAAAGCGAGTGAGACGGGAGAAAATCTAAGGGTTCATTCTCGCCCGATATTGAATGCCATAACATCAATCTTTGTTCCTTATTGACGTGCAGCACGCTCGCGCGCGCGCGCGAGTCGACGTGTATGTACGTTTGCCTTCTCGGCTGTTTCTTTCTCGGCAACCGATGTATATACAATACATTATATATTCTTCCTCGCACACTGTGTAAGATCGATATACACGCTGCTTTGTACAATCGACCGATCGAGTTAAAAATAATGTAAATTTAATTTGATGTTGCAGTGGCGCTTTTCACATAAAAAAAAAAAAAGAAAATACTGACCATTCAGAGTCTCAACGCAAGATACTTTTTAGATATATTAGATATATATTAGAAATATATTATGTATATATATATATATATAGTTTCTCACATATAGTGACATTGAATATGAAATCGTTGCAGCAGCTACGCAGAAGCCACGATATTACATATATCCAAGTATTGCGAGAGAGAGAGAGAGATTCGGGCGAGATCCGGATGACGCCTGAGCTGTACGAAACGTTATTCATAATGCAAGCTTCGGTACTTGGCGGTGATGTCGCCGGGATATTTATTGGCACACGGCGTAAGCTTGCTACTACGCTAAAATTTATAGCACATTCAGAATCTTTGGTTAATAGTGATGATGACTCGCCATTATTCGCACGTCAAAAACCACGTGTGTATATATATGTATACACACATACACATACACACACACACACACACAATATTTCATATATAAATACACCATGCCGCCAGGCGGTGCGTCGCCATGTCATATCTCATATTGGAAGCATTTATTCGAACGAACTCGCGCAGCGTCACGTATGAACGCGCGCGAAGCGTTCACGTTAATTATTTATTCGCTTTTGCATCAACTAGGAACGTTAATAATTAATTCAAACGTCTGTCCGCGCGTGTGTGCGTGCGTGTATATGTGCAAACGTTATTTAAATTTCGTGTGCAATAAGATAGTTTCTCTCTTATCGTTGCGGGTTTTAAAAAATTCAGAAAGATACACAAAAGTAAAACTCGAAGTTACTTCAAACGTGAAAATATTTATATTCCGCGAGGAGAGCGCGATGAGAGAGAAATTTTTACCGCAAATTGGGAATTGAAATAAAATTGAGCGCGCCTTTCTTTTCTCTCTCTCTCTCTCTCTCTCTCTCTCTCTCTCTCTTTCTCTCTCTTTATCTCTGCGAAATATCGTAAATTAGCTTATTTTATGTCACGGGCTTTCATTCGATCACCGTTATCTCGTTTCTTCTCGCAATTTGTCTTTCGACATTTATCATGTTTCCTCGCTCCGAGACGCGCAATCTGCTTATCTCCGCGCTCCGACAAAAGATTCCGGCTCTCTCGATCGTTTTACGCGACACATCAACGCGCTTGCTCGCTCGCTTTTCCTCTTTTCCCTCCACCCTCAGGTTCTCTCACTCTCCTTTGTGCAATATTAGTGCCGTTTCAAGTAGGCACAAAGCTTAGACGCAACGTGCATCATGCAAGGCTTATCCCGGGCCCCCCGGGCGCAGAGACGCGCAATGTATGCAGCTTGGAACGTTGCAGCGTGCATGCCTAACTAACCTGCCGACATAACTTCCTCTCCTCGCGGGGAAGTCCTCGTTTTTGCTCGCTTTTAATTCGCCCGCTTTCTTCGCGCTTTTACGTCATACACTCGCTCTAATTTACACTTTTACTGTTATTACGTTGTACTTGAATAAACACTTTGAATAAGCACTTCTCTCCTACATATTCCGCGCGCAAGAGAATATGAGACGAGAAAGATCGCGTCGGGACATTCAGCACAAAGTTTTAATTTATAAAAATGATTTTAATTTAAAAAACAAACACGTTTCTGTTTTCTTTTTGTAGCTATTTTGTAATTTTTTATTATAGAAATATCTTTTATCATAAATACGATTAAAAAATTACTGCGATTGTGTGATACAGTAAACCTTGTGTAAGGATATAACATCGTTTCGTATGATAATCGCGTGTGAGAAAATACACAGCAGTCGTAGTATTCGCAGAGGGAATTTGAACCCTGTTATCAATTTGAAGCATACGTATCCTGTGCTCCCGCCGCGCAATATTATATGCATGTCGACGAATTTTCACGCTGCGGTTCGGCAAATTTATGTTAATCGGTGCCGTTAGCTAACCTGTTTTCGTGACTAGATCCGACGGTATGCCGTCAGAGAGAGAGAGAGAGTAGATTAGATCGAAAAGACGAAGAGATAAAAAGTAGCGTGAGACTTTTGCGCATACGGAAGAACGATAGCGCATTTTTTTTTTTTTTTTTTTTAATAAGTTACTTCTCAACTTTAAATCGCTCCCCTCGTCGGAGGTGGACGGCCACACCTCCCTCCTTTTTAATCGGTCGAGATTAAAGAGTCCCGTAAGAGTCGGACCTCTTGCGCTAATCGCGGATAAATTTTCTTTCCACGGACGCGTCACGTGGCCCTAATCCGCTCGCAATCACCTTCCTCCTCTCCGACCCGTCCGCGCTCATCCCACCTGTCCCACTTTGTCGCTCCCGTTTTGTATCACCGGGCGTAAGCACGAGAGCATTAATAATTACGTAAACACGAAAGCATAGAGCAAGCACATCGTGCTTCCCCTCATGCGTGCGTGTGTGCGTGTGAGGCTTAACTATTCTGTAATGGTGGTGCGGATAAGCTATACGACCACCGTCGGGATAAAGCTTCCCATTGGCTTTTCCTCGCGGCCCTACGTGCGGTTGTGTATATTTGAGCATCGGAAGTAAACATTCATTAACAAATAATTAATAAACGACGCGTTATATTTTTGTTCTTCCACGCAACGCGGTGGTTAACAGGTCTCTCTCTCTTTTTTTTGCTTTTTTTTTTAATCCAACCAAATGCGAATGCGCGACGTACGAGCGCCGCGGGTTCATTATTTAATCAGCCGTTGCTGATAATGCGGCCAAACGATGATCGGACAATTGCTGTTTACAGTGTATTACCTTCAACCTATCTGATACACACGCGTTCGACGGCGATTTATTATTTACCTTCCGCCGTGTAGATGATCAATATCGGCATTAATTAAAACACTTGCGTCACACATTGACCATAAAAACGTTTGTTACCGCTAATTAATCGAGTTTTCGCATTTAATCGAGTTCGCTCTCTCTTTCTCTCTCTCTCTCTCTCTGTCTCTCTGTCAACAAGTTTTTTCTTATTTATAGATATTTTTCATGACGTACTACAACGTCATGAAAAATTTTAATGAGAAAGAATTTGTTTATTTTTTTATGTGGCTCTCGTATGCGAAATTTTTAATTTGTAAAAAAAAACTGTGTATAGTATCAAATATTCTTGTGATATCTTCATTTAAAAAGTAAAGCAATAAAAAAAAAAAACAGATCTCTGTGCTCGCGCGCGCGAATATACGTTACATTTAGATACTTCAAAAGCCGCACATGTACGCGCATAAAGCCGCGAACTTGAAGATTAATATATGTATGAATTTTTACACAGAGAGCGCTAACGTATCATCAGACTTAACGACATCCTCTTCTGCTTTATTTCAATTATCTCAAAGATGATTTACGTGATACGTATCGCAAAGCGAGAAGGAATTACGACAGACATAACGCGCCCGCGCGCAAAAAAAAAATCCACCGTGTTGCAAAAAGCGAGCGAGAGACATAACGAAGATCTAACGAAACTGGTTTAACGGGAATAAAAAATAAAACACGTAGCAGAAAACATTAGAAAAGACACACGCAGGGAACCGGTAGGGAAACGAAGGAAAAGAGAAAACGATTAAGAGCATAAGCAATTCCAGAAAATAAAGAGAGAGAGAGAGAGAGAGAGAAAGAGAGAAAGAGAGAGAAATGCGTGCGCACAAGAAAAATGAAAAGGATTTAAAAAAACCAAGCTCTTTGGCAAACTTTCCTGTGCGTATAATTACGTTAATGATGCCGACGTGTCTCTGCCTTCCACCGCGAGATAAATATTGACATTCGTGTTACATCTGGTTACATAAAAGATAACGAAAAGCGGAGCGCTCTTTGAGAGCACAATGTGATATTAAATTACGTTAAATACCATATGAGAGTTGAATGTAACCATCTTTGCCTAGACTTTCGCAAATTTAATTAAAACGTTATTTTGTCAAGTTCTGTTGTTTTATTTGCTTCTTTCTTTTTTACATTCTCTCTTTCTCTCTCTCTCTCTCTCTTTCTGTGTCATTTTACTCCTACTCATGTAATAAACAGTTCGTTCTATGAAAAATTATATTATTAATTTTTTTCTATGCACAACAAAGAGAGACGTAGAGACGAGATAAAAAAACTAAGTAATCTCTTTTCAAAGAACGTTGATATTTCAATTTTGTTCTTTAACCCGAGTTAAGAAATGCGCAATTTACCGACAAATTATTAAAAAAAAAAAAAATACGAAAAACCGAAACCGCGCAAATATTCTCTTCGTGAAACTTTTCGAGCATAAATTTAACAATAAGCCCCTACATCCAAGTTGCATCTCTTGTCTCTCCACCAAGTGGAAAGTGTGTAACAACATTTGCAGCGCGTCTGGGAAATTTCCAAGTGTGGCGCACTTGCTGCTCTTGTTGCGTCATCTCGAGATTATTAGCCGTGTAAAGGCCGCCGATGTAAAGACTTCGGATTGCTCTTCGGAGCGCAATTCGCGGGACTGCGGTTAGTGCGGGGACATCGTTCGCGAACGATGTCATCGCTCGTGTCACTTCGATGTGTTTCCGCGCGGGAACGGACTGCTATACAAAGTCGCATGACGCTCTCAATGCCCGCGCGTCGGGACATTCTCCGGGGAGACGACGAGCGGGCTTTATTTGTACCTAAACTACCCTTCAGAATAAACTTCTCCTACAACGCCGCCGCTTATCCTCGCGCAGCCGGTTTCTCTGTTCTCCACGATTTCTCAGTTTTCTTCTTCGATTCCCCAGCATTCTTCGCGGTCCGCGGCTCTTTTCTCCAGATTTACTCTCTTCTCCGTTGTTTTCGCTCCGGAGCGCATCCTCCGTCACGAAGTAATTCTCGCCTGATGAAGTTTTTCGCGCGCGCAGCTTCCTCGCGAACGTCGTTACGACGAGAGAAATGTGAACGTTTTCGCACTTTCGTTTCGGGATTGGGATGTAGCCTTCGTTCGTGCGATTACTCATGTGATTTCGATGATATTGTAGATAGTAATTTTCGGAAGAATGACACACTTTTGCGTCAATTTGTGTTTTACTCGTGTTGTTCTCCTTCCTTTCGCCAATTTCGGAGAGAAACGGTTATCGCGGCGAAACGAACGTATTATTCTTTGAAGTGCTACTTAGCGTGAATGGAGCAATCAAGGCTACGTCAGAGGCAAATGAGCGGCGCATCGATCGGTCCAGTATCTTGCCAAGAACACCGGGAGAGGCATGACGCGCACTTTGTCAAAACGAGAGCATCGGATCCATTCAGGCGCGGCGCATCTCATTTGACAGAATTATGCAGTCTATTGTTGCGGCCATGCAACGAAGCGTCTCGCACTGTCCAATCAGGCATGAATCATCCGGTTTCGGTTTCCTCGTGCATCTATTATCCCGCCCGCTTGTCAGTCGACTAATTTGCTGGTTAGTTCATTCGCCGCAATTATGTTCGCGCGCGACCATGGATTGTAGTGGCCTGGCCACTTTGAGGCGTACATTTGCGCCCGTACATGTAATATGTAACGAACCCTCAAAACGGGGAAGTATATAAACGAGGAAATACGGGGCACGAATATCGCGCGCGATCACTCGCCCGCGCTCCCGTCGCTTCGGTTCAGACCGCAGACGGCGAGAGAAACTCAATATTCTCTCAATTATATGTATATGTGTAACAAATATATGTAACCCCACACATGTTATTACTTATACTAACAAATAACACACGAGATAACTACAGATAAAATTCAGATAAAAAGATTTTACAGAAATATATTTTGTTAGTAAGCACTTTTGCGACGGTTCGAACTTAATCTTACAGGAGTAAAGGTTAATCCCGCTTTCATTGGGAATCGTATGTGTGTGTGTGTGTGTCTGTGCGGAAGGGTACGGTCTTCATACCCGCAGCACGAAAATGATTAAGCTATCGGAGCGAACTCGGCCGTCCGAGCGCAGCACAGCTCGGACTTTGTTGCCGAGCTCAGTGAAAAGCCCGGCTTCACGGCGACCTGTTGGCGCAGTCGTCTACTTAAACCACTTATACACGGCAACGTGCCCACCAACGGGTCGGCCATCGAGTAGACTCAAGCAGAAATAAAAGAGAGTCGATAGGCCCTCGAGACGCCGTTTTCCCGGATCATCTCCCTGGGAATCCTTCTGCTCCCTTCCTTCTTTCTTCTTTGATCCAATTTCAACTCGTCTCTCCTCGTATTACCGGGGAGAAAGAGGGAGAGAAAGAGAAGAAAAAAAAAAGACATTCGCCGCCAAGCGCAGGACACGGAACGCGAACGATACAGCCGCGCGCACGTAAGAAGAATCGTAATAACATCGTGGGACTCTGTTGCGACGCGTACACGTGAACGTTTTTTCTAATTGAAGCTCGCAATTCGAGACACATAAGCGTGAGAGCACCTCGCGGTCTTGGGGATTTTCCCGATACTCGAATTTCGAAACTTCAGGAAAGACAGTTGAGAGGCCACGAAACGAAGAGACTAATTAAGAGAGATCAACTTGGGTTTTCGCGATCGTCATTAATGTTCCGATTGATTGGCGCGTGTAGATCGCGCGAGTGGTACGCGCCGAACTTCAAACAAGTAATAATAAAAAAAAGCTACACTTTTGCAAACCGCGCAAGTAAACGTCCTGTAATTGCCAATTACCAGTTATGTTTAATTTCAAAACAGAAAAAGTTACAAGAAAAAAAAAAAACAAATACCGACGCTATTTAAACTGCTTCTTCACGTTGTTCATAATATTCCGCGGCGTTCGATATTCGATATCACATTAACAGATCGAACGTCACGTGGCGGGCATTTTCGTTCAATTCGACGACAGTGTTATCTGCAAAAATGTGGAAAACCTGGCGAACCGTGTTACTTCCGCTGATCCGACAGTTTAACGCGAATTTCCGCGCGGCAAACCGCGAAATCGGGTTTTGAAACTATTCCAAAGAGCGATTTGAATTCGGCGCAAATCTGCGCCGAATCAGATATAATTAGCGAGGAATTAGCGTGCGAAAATTATGCAACTTACATATTATATGTATAACATTTGTGCGAGATAATGCATCCGACAAATCGCGGGATCGGGGTCGGTATGTATACGTCAAACGCAGAACGCGAGCGTTTTCAGCGCTTTCCTATAGCAGGCAGCATCGGAAACGCGCATACACGTTTCAAATTACATTTCATCTCATTGGAAAATTTTCTAAACCTGCAAAACCCGCTTTATTTATTCATCACGCAAATATATTAACTTTTACGCGAATGAAAAGTCACGGAAGAGAAGTTTAATTTTTGCAATTAAAAAAATCTCGCGTTAAAACCTTCCGCTCTGAAGCAAACGCCGCCACTTGAGCGTCGCTCAAGTACAATATATTTTTGTTATTCGCCCTCTCGTTTCTCGGTCATTGCTTGACTCGCGCGCGAGCTTGACAATTTTTCTCATTATGCTTATCCCGCCATTCCTCTCTCGGCAATTCCGCTTCTTTCTCTTTTTCTCTTTCTCTTTTTCTCTCTCTTTCTCTTTCTCTCTCGCAGCCCTTTTGACATCTACCCCCTTCCAGTCTATCGCGCCTTTATCATCCCGCGCGCTCCCCAATCTACTAACCCCGCTATTTTTATTTTCTCTCCCTCGCACACGTTCTTTTCATACGGCGCCTTGCCAGATGTTCGAACGACCTCTTTCTCGCCTCACACACATCTCGCGCGGCATGTATGTAATATCTCTCTTTTCCGCGTCTCTCGCGTTCTCACATCTTAACTTTCTGACTTCCTTATATGCCGCGCTATCACATGCTGTTTATTTCAGCCGGGTCCTTACCGCGGAATTACAACCCGCGCGAAATTCTCTCTACTCGGTAAAATACTTGAAGTATATTTAGCGCTACACGTTCTGTAATTTCGTGTTCAACTTTCGCGTGGTACTTATATGTACGTACAATATATAAAATACATATATATATATATATATATATATGTATTGAACAAAATATATTTTACCGCTTATAGAATTAGCGAAGTGTGCAGCGAGATAATAACTCATTTTCAGCTGTTAAGCGAAGGTCAAGCTGCATCACGGAGCGAAGATTTATCGTGCCGCGCTCTGTTATGTAATAAACTGACGAAAAACCCCTTGGGCAGAAGCAGCGTGTGCTCCGGGCGATTGAGAGAGCATTTTGTTGCCACACGGGATAATGTAAGAGCCTGTAATACAGATCACGCGACGACTGCGAAGTTAGGCCGGGGAGTTCTCTCTCATCCATCATATCGCTCGGATATTTCTTACGGGATTACCATCTTTCCTCCTGAGAACGATTTCCGAGTGAGGAACGTTCAAGGATCGAGGGAAGAGTTCGAAAAAAAAATTCGCAATTATACGCGAAATCTAACTTCACGAAAAAAATTTATACAAATAGTTTATAAAAAAAAATATTTTGGTTTTACAATCTGCAATCTACCAAATCTACCAAAAAAAGCGCCGAGACTAAAGCTGATAATCTGTTGGATTATTTGTAAGGAATATTTTTGCTACGCGTCTATTTTTTTTTTTTTTTTTTTTAAGCTCGCATAGCGTTCAACTAGCAGAGAATTAACAGTCAATACACGGAAAAAGGATGACTGTTGAATCAACAGCATCAGTTTAATTGAAATACATCCTGTTGACGCAACATCAATATTGTTGCACTCTACACACGACAGACAGTTGCTTTAAGAATTTAGATATTAAATTAATCGCATATCCAACTGAATAAACTGTTAGTTTGTGCGGCAGCTCTTGACGTCGACTTTGATCGAAGCAACTCTATTTTTTCAATCAATTCGATCAAGATGTTTAATCTGCATCTCATTTATACAAAATGCTCGTTTTAACGCTCTGTGAAAATAATACCTATGTACTTCACTTGTGCACTTGTAATAAAAATCTCGATCTCGCAAATAATTTCAACGTTTCCTCGCGCGAAATAAAATCAAATCGAGAAAACCAAACTACATGTCTCGTGATTAATTGTTTACTTTTTCTCTACCGAGACACTCTGTAACAACAACAAGCGTGTGTTGTATTATTACTTACACCGCCGCGCGATTAATGAAAAATGACGCAACGCTTTTTCCGGTCTTATATCGCGTCGTCGTCGTTCCATTTAGAAAATTAATAACGAGCATTAACTAGTAACGGCATGTGACGTGCGCGTCGTAAAGTCCGTGCGCAAGCTCGAATGCACGTCAACCTGCTTGAGGTACGACGGGCTTGGCCGAGCGCATAATGCTTTCCTCCCTTCGGTAATCGATCGTATACTCGTTTCGGCTGCAAACGTAATTACGGCTGTCAAAGGAGACGCTGTCTTTTGTGAAGGGACTGCACCGCTGCGATGCACAGGAAATAGAGAGAAAGATACTTTATACTCCTCTCTCTCTCTCTCTTTTCTCCCTTCGAGAAACTCCAACCGGGAAAATCTCCGACCACTTTGATGACCGATCGCTCTCCCTCTCTTTCTCTTTCGTGCTTTCAGCGCGCGGGCTTTCATTAGGTGGATCTGTTTCTTTCGCTCCCTTTTGCGGAAACTCGACCGGATATTTGCTCGGGATAGCGATCACATATCACCGTTCGCGGACGGAGCAGCAGAAAGACGGGCGTGTTTCTAAATTTAGTTACTTTGTCCCTCATGTGGTGGTTTGTTCTGAAAATTAAGCGGAAAAGTCGGATTTTTCTAAACGTTTGTCCGAAGTGGTTTTTCGAAAATCAAAATCGAAAGCTTCGTCTTCTTGTTTGATTCGCGCGAACGAAAATGATCAGACATTTATTACATAAAACGATATTGAACATTGAAAAATCTTCGGACAAATATTTCCGACGCGCCTTTTCCAAATACAATTGGAAATGATGAATCGGCAATGCAAATAAAGGAGGTCTCTATTGTAATAAAAAAAGAAAAAAAAGGAACGTGAACATTTCACTAGAGCTGCGTTAATGGATTTCAGCATTTCTCCCGAAGGAAACACTTGGTCTTGATGACCCAATTAAAAGGCGGAATAACCAGGCATTATCGTTGAACTGATAACGTCGGATCGTAACGAGCGCGTGTAAGCGCTTTCCCGCGCGCGTTACCGCAATGGTGGCTACTATAAAAAAATAAAAAAAAATAAAAAACTCGTAACCGTGCTCGATCCGAGTGCGTATCGAGTGAAACTTGCGCGCGAGAGCTTAATTAAAATTGTTGCTATTACGAGGGTGTTCTCGATGTATCTTCGGAAGGTTGTTTTTCAATTGCGTATAATCAAGCGAATCCTTCTCACCCTCTTTATGGAGAGGAACGTATTAAATGATCACGAGTAAGCGTTTCTGTCAGACGAATCTGTGTGTTTATCGGCTTATATCGATGTGACAATCGTGTTGTTCAGCGATTCCGAGATTCGTCGATCTTCAATGATTCGTTCTCAGATCCTCCAGAGATTTTCACAAACTTGTTGGATATCTCTTGTGTCGAAAAACTCGTATAGATTTTTTTATTGTTTCTATTGTTGACCCAAAATTTTTCTAATTATTATTTTAAACAAGCACTGAACATTGTACAAACATTGAATGTTTCAACAGAGATGTGATTGAGAAAATTTTCATTTTCCTGTCTTTGCGCGCGGGCGGAATGTTTCCCACCTGAATTTTCGCGTTCGAAAGAAAGATAGGGGAGAAAAAAAATGACAAAATTCGTAAATCCGTAAAATGCAGCAGTGTACGCAGCGAACGCTGCGATTCGTGAGAATTTGCTTTCTCTATGGCTCTTACGCTTCTTCGTTAATTTTCAATTTATGCCGCGCAGCTCGCAGCGGCATGAAATATTCCGCTTCTTATTTAACCGAGCACCGTACGTCAGAAGTATTTTAAACGATCGCTCATGAATAAAACAAATCGTCACATTTAAATTACCGTGGCCAATAGGATCGCGCGCCATAAATTTTCATAAGCTCATCTTTATTAAACCTTTATTAAAGCGAGTGCCACCGTTCGCAACAAAGTGGCTTATTTCATGTGACTGCCAGTAATTGCCGTAATGGACCACTTGTTTATCATATTTACCGCTGCAAAGTTTACATCTGAGAATTGTCGTTGCTCGACTCCGTGACAATAAAATTGCAGTCAGAAATTACACACACACGTAATTTTCACGGAGGGAAAATTCTCAAACACGATCAGTCAATCTGAAGACAAGCAGGATCGATGTTGATATCAGAAAAGAGTATAATTTATTCATTTATTTATACAATGCATCAAGCACAGTAACCGCCATATATTTATTGCGTATAAATAATCTCTCGTCATATTTCATTTGGTGATCACATAATAGAACAAATCACACTCTCAATAAATCTTTCTTCCCGAACCCTTTCTTTCTCTTTCTTTCTTTCTCTCTCTCTTTCTCTCTCTCTTACGAATAAATTTCGGCAAACAAACTCTCCGATGTTATTAATGGCCGCTTGACCAATCGTATCGGCTCGTTAATAATACCGGGAGCTTTTTCGATCGTGATTTCGGTCTCGCGACGACAAGGTTTTAAATTAATGTCAAGAAGAAGGTCACGGATTGGTAGGTTCCGCAAGATGGCACACGGGCGGATCGTAGAATTCGACGATTACAAATTACGGAGCAAACTGCGACCACCGCAGCGACGCGCGCGCGCGCGCGGAGCACCCTTCTCACCTCCCGGCCCGGCCTCCCCCGTTACGAAACCGCGCGCGTTCTAACGTCGGAAATTTATGGTCGTCCTTCGTGAATTCAGCCGGCTGGCGTTACGAAAATCGAAGGTGTAATTTATACGGTCAACCATCATTTTCACTGAAGCCTGAAACCTTAATGGCACCCCTCGGATTCTCGCCGACGCTGTCTCGTCGTCTGCGAGAAACGTGTGTATGTATACATGTGCGTATGTCGTCGTTCCGCGACGCGGCGCCCGCTATTCTCGCCCCGCGACGCTGATAATTATCGTCCCGAACACGCAACGTGTATCTCAGACGTCACATTCTCGCCGGGATTGAATGATAATAACCGGCAATCAAGGCTGACGCGGCCGGTAATTAATGAACGACGTTTATCAAAACTGCTATATTTTTCAGTGACGACGGGTCCGCGGAAACAAAAAAAAAAATAAACGTGTCATCACTTCGCGTGAAACCGGAGCTTGTTGTGTTCGCGAAACAGCGCAAAGGGGTATTGTATATCTAATTTATATAATAACAATCGATGATAAAAAAAAGTCGTCCGCGCATAATCTCCACGCGCAATCGCGTATGAATTCCGCTATTAGCGTGGATTAATAATTCCTTGCGGTAGTACACAACGGAGATAATTAATAATTACTATCAAGTATGTATGTGTGTGTGTACATCGTAATTATTATACGAATGTGGTACGGATTTCGTGTATTGAAGTAGATAATGAACAGTCTCTCTGTAACACAATCTATATATATATATATATATATCCATATATCGACGAATTGGTAACATCTCTCGCTGCAAACGCACGCCGCCAAATAACACGCAAAATCAGAATTCAATGCGTGATATGTTAATCACGTAATTACTAAAAAATAAAATATTAACGATCCAAAAGGTGTTGGATCGGTGCGAGAATAATTACAATTTTTATTTATTAATTTTATTTATTAAATAACAATTATTTGTTAATTAACAAAAACTGAAATTGTTATTTTTGAACCAACTCGTAATATTTTTGGAATTTTTAATATTTTATTTTTTTCTCTGGTAAAATTGCGATTATTTATTTAATTATTTTTAGATTAAAATTATTAATTAAATATAAAAAACCTATTGTAATTTTTTCCGCACCAACTTAATACTTTTCGCATCGTTAATATTTTATTTCTTTTTCCAGTAAAATTTCGGAATTTTCATTTATTGAATAAAAAATCAATAAATTGCGACACAAAAATCGCAATTATATTTGGACCAACCTAATATATACAATGTCGAGAGACTCGGTGCGATTGAAGTTGGCACGTTTAATTCGCCGATTCCTTACGAATACATACATAGTGCCTGAATGCCCGGGTATCGTTCAGTTCATAGATCCTTGATTACACGTCACTTGATTACTCGGCTGCGGTACTAGGCGGTAACGTTCGAATCGATTATGATTGTGAGACACTCTGTGTGCGCGCGCGCACACACACACACGACTCGATCTCTCCCTCAAACGCCAAGATTCTCATACACGGGGCTGTGTTATACCTAATGCAAGAAGTTTCTCAATTTAGTTCGCAATGGAGTACATTGCGACTGCATTCGCCGTTAAACGCACACGAAACTAGTGATACGAGTTGTGTGCACGGTGTTCCGCGAAACACGAGGATTTCGATTACTCTCTCCCAGAGAAACTGACAATTTTGCCGCGGAAAACTCGCTTAAACTCTTTGCAAAAAACTCTTACTTAAGAAAAGCGTTTCTAATGAATTTTTGGTCATTTAGTCGAAAAATAATTGCAATCAGGTGTATCAGGTGTATATGGTACAAAAAGTCAGAAACTAATTTTTAAAAATGTATTTTTAAAAATATTTAAACTTGACAATTGTTATTTAATGCGTGATAACAGATTTTTGTTTTTTTATTTTAATTAACGTACACACATGCTGTAGTCCAACGTGATATCGAAAAGCGTGTAAATTACATCGAACTATCGTACAAAGTTCTCGTCCAAAAGAGAACACGCGTTTTGCATAATCCGAGCAATCGCCGTTGATCGCCGAAAAACACTAAAACAACTACTCAAATCCGCGCAAAACGTCAAACTGTGAAAGCTTCTTTTATTGTTATAAATTATATATGTTTGAGCGAAAAAGCGATTGTGTCGAATGCGACAGGCGCGTGTGTATAACGCGAGCGAAAAAGATCCCGACACGCATACACACACGCGCGATAAGCGCGCTATTTCCAAAATAGCGCGGTTTGTATGATAGTAGAACTTCCTCAATTTATTCCTCTGGAGTAGTCGCTCGCCGCACTGAATACACGCCGCACGGACTGAAAACGGTAAATCTCTTACCGCGAAATAGTCGGAAGAACGACGAGCACCACCGGCGATAACTCTTCTTTTCGAGTTCACTGATCAATTATCCACCTACGGCCCGGGAATTTCTAATTGTGCGCTTCAACGTGAAAAGCGTGTTTAAAATTTTCGGAAAATATAGTCTTTCATCATTTCACAATTCAGTAAAAAAAAAAAAATCTGTTTCCTTTCATTTGTGTCTTATTGCAACAAATCACCACCGCGTCAGTAATTAGATCTCGATAGGTGCGGCGTAATTTAAAAAAAAAAAATTACAACGGCGTTCGTAAGCAGCTCGTGTATAAAAGCCACTTGATATTTTAATTATTCTCGATAACGCGCCCGGAAGGGAACAAAAAGTGATTTGCAATTTTCCGAGTCATGCGGAGCCGATCTATCAGCGGTCGAGGTGTTAAATCATGAACGCTTGACTTTTAAATAATCCTCCCTCGGCGAAAGAAGGGAATCGAGAACACGACGCGCCGTTGCGCGTTTGAGATTTTTGTCGACTCACTCGAAGGGATCAACGCTGAATGCATGCGCGGTTTTTCTTATCGGAGCGGCCGCCCGATGAATCGTCGAACACGTCTAATTTATTCGCGTATTTCGCCCCCGCTAATGGCCGGGCAATTATCGCATCGATGAATCTGAAGCTTTTTAATGCGCGCGACCGCGCTGACGCGCCGCCATCGCGACGTTAATTCTCATTAAATTCCTTCGTTTCGAATATCGTCTCTCTCTCGTGAAAATTTTAATTGCGGATGGCAATTAATTGCGCGCGTCCTTATCGGTTTCGGCGCGAGAAGCCGGAACGCGTATCGCGATGAGTTATGGCGCTTGTCGCGATGCGCGACAAAACTGATTGTGCGTCGCGCTGCTTCGATCTTCCGAAACTGTGTGTGTGTTTTGCAGCTGAATGCCCGTTTGTCGGCATATTCGATACGGCATATATCGTTCGAATCGCGAGATATACATGTGTCGGATTGAATTCGAGAGACGATTGCGGATGAAGATGTTTAACGAATCTGAAACACGTTTTGTGTGTGTGTGTGTGTGTGTGTAACAGCAAGTCATTTGTTGAAAGAATTACTTCTTCGAAGAGAAGGAAGTCGAGATAATCATCTCAAAAAAGATGATATGCGCGTCCTCGTTTACGTGCGTTTGAGATACGCTTTTTTTATTCCACCGGCAAAATGTTCTCGTGTTAGCATGCAATGTGCTTTTTACTTTCAAATCACGCAATTCGCGTCACGCCACACGTCGCGCCGCGTTTGTTCTCAGACTTTTTCGAAAATTTATAAGATCAGGATTTTTTTTTTTTTTTTTTTTTTTTTTGGCACGTGGACACGCGTGGATCTGGCCGATCTCCGAGCGTTTGTTTGCTTATCGCGGAGGAACGTAAATTAAAGAACTGGCGGGCCCATAAATCACACAGAGCTGTAAGGAAACTGTACGAGAAACTGTATCGCCGTATCAGAATATCAGAACGCGTCGCTCGACATGACGGGAGCTGAGAATAATTTTTAGCGCACGTCATCTGAGAAAGATCGCGCGTTTAATCGCGTTCGTTCGTCGCGAGAGAGCGACTTTTAAATAGCGCGTTCTCGACTTCTGCAAAAACATTTATCTAAAGGCCTCATTTTCCTTCCTTTCCATACTGCGCATAGCGCGCGATCACCTTTCGATTATACCGAGTTTACTGAGAAAACTTGCGCGAGCCTTGAGAAAAAAAGCTCATTTCTCTCGAAATTTACATACTTTCCTTCTTGTTGCAAGAGGTAATCCTCGAGCTTTGTTGGCCACTTAGATCGGAAAATATGACTGAGAGAAGAGAAACAACAAGAAGCGATATTTATATTCAAACTCGAAGCGCGCATCTCCGTCGAATCGTTTGCGAATGATCATGGCGATTAATTGAAATTCTCGTGAGACGTAGTTGAGAGAGAGAGAGAGAGAGAGAGAGAGAGATACAGAGACATCTAAATAAATATTAAACTTAAACATATATGCAAATATATACGTACATCTAATGAATCTAACGGCGAAAGTTATGAGGTGGCGAATTGTTGGGTTCCGAGACGTAACGTTTCCATTAGAATGTTCCAGACACGAGGAAACGAGCTCCGATACCGTACGGCAGCTAATTAGCATAGTAAACGCTTTAATTTCGAAAGCTCGTAAGCAGCATTGCTTCGAGAATTGCTCGTTCCGACTGAAAATATACTCCATTTTTACGTGATTCGAATTTCGAAGGTTGTTCGTTTGTTAATCTTCGCGTTTGGTTTATGCCAGAGAGAAACTTGCAATTAACTCCGTGACGTTTACGATCGGCTAAAATTGATCAAAGTCTAATAGTTACTTTTATCTCCATCCATTTCGCGAAACGCGGTTCTCGTAAACGCGATTTCGAGAGTCGTATTTTAAATATTTATCTCGATTTTTATTTGCATATTTGTTTATTACAAGTTCGCTCCGGGTTTTATTTAGTTTGTTTTTGACATACAAGCTTTACACGAAAGCGACGCCGCGTTCCAGTTTTATTTGTACACGGGGGCAGGGAGGTCGGGGCGCAAAGTGACATTCAAAATAAATGATTAAAAAAACAAAATGTACGCAATATTATGTAACATTGTGTACATTATAATAGTGAAAAAATATTAGTCTTTATGCAAAAAAAAAAGTTATTTAGTGCTAAACACGATCGCCAACAAATTCGCCAACTTCATACCCAGAGTTGCTCGTCTTTTGCAAAGAACAATCATAAAGTACATAATTTCTGTGTTTATATTTTACTACTCGGTTACTGAAAATAAAAAAACTATTTTTATAAATAATTTTTGAGAATTAGTCGGTCTCTACCTTAATAGTGACGTTTTGAAATTTCGCGCAATCACGTCGTCGAAATTCCAAGTCTCGATCTCGACGCGAAACGATCGAGATTGTACTTTGATGTGTTTCCTCTTACGTGCTTCGAATTGTACTTCGCGCACGCAGCTATCCTCATTTTCGTGTCTTCGCGACGTTTGTTAGAGAAATTAGGATTTGTCTTACCGAGTATAATCGCCGAAAGGCATGTGTGTGCGCGCGCGCGATTCCAGGAAATAGATTCTCTCACAGTACACTTACCTGAAACATGAAATGAACTCATTAGTGACTTGCGACTTTCTGTCGTAAAAATAATTCACACAATAATATCATTCATAAAACAACACAAATAATATATCGCCTATAGAAATTAGACATTTTTCTGTGTACATATAATTGAGTCAATTTTTTCCCCGAGTGCACGTTTTAAAAATAATGAGGTAAAATAATCTCAACAAGACGAGTCTTTGTTGAAAAGAAGAAAGATACAGAAAAGAGACGAGAGAAACAAAACTAATTTGCTGTTTTTTTTTTAATTATCTTGTCTCGTTTTGTTACAAGTCGATGTGAGATTGAATGACAGTTGTTTTATTTTCGTTATCGCAAAAGTGAATCGCCAGGGACTTTATTCGCGAAGCGCTTTGAAAAGATACTTCTCCTTTCGAAAACTTGTTTCAACTTTCAGAGAAAATCTTTTCGTCTCGGCTTAAAATATATATATCTCGCGGTAATTAAATTCTAAATTAAAAGTTTCCGAAGATAAAGTTCGATGGTGAATGACTTTGATAGCACTGTTCTGTTACTTACATATTGATACTTATGGAACCTGTTCGCTAAAATCGCTCAACTTTAACGATAACTTTACAGTTATGGTAATCTTAACCCATTAAGTCCTCTATTAAATTTTCGCTAAGGAGGAACGTGGTATGTAAATTGCACAAAATATAGAAAGCTCCTACATCGATCGAATGGCCCGACCTCGTGCATTACATCGTCGAATTAATTTGAAAGTGAAAATTGACGTCACGTCGTCTCTTTTTTATGTTTTTAACGGCGAGCATTTTTTTAAAAGCAAATTTGAAATACCATCACGCGCGCGTGCGACAAGTGCAGTTTTCGTCTCAACAGAATTTGAAAAGCTGCAATGAGACACCTTTTAAAATTGAAGAACCGTGAAAAAAAAAAGAACTGTGAAAAGAACTTTCATCAATGTGTGCGGGAGAGAAAAATTGCAAAAAACTTCGCGCACGATAAAGTTCCTATTTTGAGTTGTCTGCGTTATTGGTGCGATGCCGTTTAATTAAATGCGGCGCAACTTCCCTGTGGCCTGTTTACGGTGCTATGTACGATATTGAAGATCAGTCGACCGTAACGGTGCCTCGGTAGGCGACGAGACGGCTGGGAGATTTCGGAAGTGCTGAGATATTTCGAAAATTGCCGAAGCAGGTTTGCGAACAAATTAAATATGTGACATGCGAGAGATTTTTTTAAATCTCTGCGTGTGATATCGTAATTTCATCAAAATTATTATTAAAAAAACGTGCTTTATTATTAAATATTTTTATAAATTATTATAACTATGTTTGAGATAAAATATCAATAGAAATTTTTATAATACTTCTTTCTCTCTCTCTCTCTCTCTTTTTGTCTAATAGATTATTATTTAAAAATTTAATAGGCGACGTTGTGAAAATTTTGCGAATAAAATTTTAATAGCGCGACGATATTCTCTACAAGTAGATTTTTTAAAATTCTTGAATCTCTCTCGAAAGAATTTTGGAGCCGCGTTCCATGCCAAGGAGTTTGAATTAAAACATTCACGAGATCATTTCACGAGTAAAATCGAGGACAAAGGCATTCCGAAACATTAAATCGACTTGCTTTGGCATGCATGATGACGATTGAAAAAATAGTCAAATTAATATCTCGAATCAAGCAAAACGCGCAAAACTGCTGTCAAAGAATAGCGACGAAACTTCGTGGAAAACTCGACACCTACTCAACCACTTAATAAATCCTTATTCAAACGAATCACGAATAGAGAGAGATCGACAAGCCAAGAATTTCAATTCTCTCGTGACTGCGCTTCGCGCTGGTGAACGTGCGCGAGAATGCATGCGTTCACGAAAAAGCGACGATGAAAAATACTCAATATCCCGCCGAGCGTTGTTCGCTAAGCTCGACGATGATAAAATAATCTGAGACCGAAGTTTTTGTGATACCTATTCACATAAGACTTTTAATAATTTATCCATTAATAATTTATTTATTTATCGTTTTATTCCGTTCAATTGAAAGATCTATTTGATAGATAAAAATTAGTTTTGAACGAGAGGGAAGTTCTCTGTCTAAAAATAATTATAATTATATTAACCGCAAAATAAAAGAGAATATAATTATTTTACAAAATTAATAATAATATATACTGACAAATATAATTGGGAATAACAGAAAGAAGATAATGTATGTGTGCGCGCTTGAAAATGCACATTTATGTTTCCACATTATTTATGATAACAAACTGTATTTTTTTGTTTTAATTTTTTGACCACTGCTTTTTATCTCTTTCTGCGACTTTATAAATAGCGGGACCTTTGTACGCGCGTATCATAAATAATTATTAATTTACAAGAGCACACACACTGGATTAAACACACAGCGCTCTTCTGACGTGGAATATAATTTCGCGCGAAATAAAATCGCGCGGAGGACGAAGCCGGTTGGATATCGAGTCGGTTGGTTATCGGTTTTTCTGAATACGAGCGCGCTAAATCGGCTATTCAGAGTCTTTCACTCGTGTTTGCGCGAGCGTGACGACGAAATAAGCAGAAGCGTGCTAATCGCGACCAATTAGAAAGAAGCTGTTAATGGAACGGACATTTATGCCGCACTTTGCTGACGCGGCGGAATTAGCTATGCCCGATCGATACGATATTTATCGGACGATCGGCGTTCTCGTTTTGTGTTCCTCGCCGAACGGAAAGGAAGAGGCGTTCTCTCTCGTTTGTTTTACGAGGGCGATCGCTATTCGATCAGGAAAATGCTGTTCTGCCATTACAACGAGCAACATTTTTCACGATCTTTCTTCTTGTTTTGCCACACAATGGAATCGGATCGTTTGTTACGAGTGGATAATATGTATTGGAAAGTAAATATAAAAAACAGGGAATTGCTCTATCGCATTTGAAAAAACGTATCAAAATTTCGTGGACGCATTTTCGTTTCGACGTAAAGAAATTCCCTGCTAGATAAAATGTTGAAAAACATTTTGGCGCAATGATACATCACGTGAAGAGAGGGAAGGATTATTACATTACTCTCAATCATATATTTTTCAACACGTGAAACTTTTCATCTAGCGCGCAGAGTTAATAAATCAAATTACAGCAGTTTTTGTTTCACCTTGTTGTCGACTAACATCGAGTACTGTGTGTATCACGGGAGGAAAACACATTAAAAAAAAAAGAAAAAAAATAAAAGACTAACTTACCATCAGTATGGATAACATTTGACCAAAACCTTAATGTCAAAAATTTTCTTTTTCGTCCAATTAATGGAAAAAATATGCGTGTGCAGTGTTTTATAGAATTCTCTGTTCCATATATTGAAGAAAAAATTTCCTCAAGCTTCAAAAGATAGTAGTTTTATTACATGCAAATAAATATTATTGAAATGCACCCAGTTTGCCACAAAAGAAGATCCGCAAAATGTTTCCCCGTTTCTTAAAAAAAAAAAAAAAACGCGTGAGAAGCGAATATAAACATTGTCCACGGCTTCAATAAAGTGAAGTCCCATTGAAAGATATTGTCTTCTCTAAGTAACATGATTTAAGCTTCACAGTGTAAACAAACTCTCGGAAATATAATCGCACTCGAAGCAGATAATATTCCCTGCGTACTCCGCGGGTTTCTGAAATGCAATTTTCCGTGATTGTCAAGTCTATTTGCGTCTTAAATTGCTCCAATTTTTAAGGCGTCGTCAAAGAAAACGCAACGACTCATCAGACCGGTTAACCGTCGGAAAAAAATTGGGGGAGGGAAAAAATTAGCCATCAAATTTCCATTGTTGTGACTTCCGCGGAAACGCCCTCGTTGCCGAAAGCGAGTCTTTTACGACTAGCTCGTAAATTGGATGTTCGCCTTATCCTCGTTCAATTAAGTTTCGCGGTGTATGCGCTATTTTCTTCCGATATCCCGAGGACACGATACTTCCTCTCGCTCTCGTGCTTTCGCAGGTGCAACGAGCGGAGCGTTACGCAACCTATCTCTCGATTTCGTCGCGGCGATTTACCCACAGTCGTCCTTTCGATTCTAATCGTCCGCGATTATGCGTTCGCGCACACGCGAATTACAAGCGACGTCCGAATCGCACGAGTGGCAAAATCAAATTATTCCGAATTTCGCTTCGGATCCGCTCGACTGGCGAAACACAGCGCCGGACAAATGGGGTAAGGTACGGTATTTTGGCGATACAGGAATCTCTACCTCTCTTTCTCCTCTCTCTCTCTCTCTCTCTTGTTTTCTCTCTATCTATCTTTTTCACGGTAGATCAATTCCTCGATCATCAATACCGAATTCACCTATCGATAGGTTTGCAAAGTTCATGCGCTATCAAATAACGCGCACACTGCGTATCATTCGTGCTGCGCGTTGTTAGACTATTTAGAAACAGTGTTTTTCATTTTGGCGCCACACACACAAGACGCGTATTATTTTCACGCTGTTTGCGTGTTTTAAAGAATTATTCTCTTTTTGTATTTTTTTTCTTTCTTTTTTTATTTTACCTACTATCCCGTGTATGTTCTCTATGTTAATTTATTCTTGTTATACGGCGTGGAATGTAATTAAAAACGTGTTTTCGCCTTCGTTTTCCACGTGTTACAATTCGGATGTCGAAATTTATCTTCTTTACCTGCTGTTTTCCGCATCGTGTCACATTTAAAATAAGATTAACGCAACACAGAAAAATCGCGAAACACACGGATTTTGACAAAAAAGCAAAACCCACAGCGCACTTTTGTGAAACAAAATCATGGCGATGCGAAACACGCAATGTGCAGATAATTATCGGGTGTTTACTTTGCAAGATCATTCTGCGAAATTGAAACTCGCGGAATGTCCGGCGTTTTACCTGCAACGGACACCTAATGGTTTTCTCGGGATAGAGAGAGAGAGAGAGAGAGAGAGAAGGAAGAAGAGCAGGTTAGAGGTATAAGTGATCATTTATGTGCATCGACGGAATCGTAGACCGGGAGATTAGTCGGAACGAACCGACGATTAGCGTCGGGGTCCGATGCGATCCGGCGCGTTCTCCCGACTTACACCTACTAAATAAAGGTGTAAGCCGGGTGTAATTGAGTCCGGTGCCGGAAATACGGCGCGCTCTCGGCACTTGTTACTCCGCAGGTGTAGTCGTGTGTTCCCGGTTTCTAATTAAGCCCCTCGTAATAGCACGACGAGGGTCCGAGTAAACGCGCGCGCGCACGGTCGCCGCAAAATCGTCCGCGCGATCGCTTTTTGTCACGCGCAAATTTATGGATGTTGACTTTAGCCGGGAGCGCGCGGCAACACACGCGATAATTTATGCAGGAATCTAACGATCGGCGGTGCTGCGCCGTTTTGGTTGTTTTAAAGGCGGGGATCGGGGATCGCGTTCGAACGAGCGTTTCCCGTGTAATTTTACGGGAAAAAAATCAGGTATACACACACTTGTAAAATATCGTTTAGATGTGTCTCGCGTGTAGCAGTTCGAATTAAATTTATATTTTTATGAAGCGAAAACACACACGCGCGTCCAACCGGTTTGCGTTGAAATTGAAACTAAAACGACAAGTGCCGGAAACAAATATTTGTATGGGACACGTTTGTCAAAGACATTCTGATAATATTTTAGTGTAAGAATTAACACATCCACAGACGACACATATACACACAAAAGGTCTTTAAATTATTTATTTTAATTTACTGTAAAGTTCTCTGTGAATTTTCGTTGCGTCGCTTCGAGCATTATCAACATTCGAATATTTCAATATGAATCTCGTTCGAATCACTTATCGATTCGAATATCAAATCCGTCGCTGTGAATTTTCATATTCCCCGTGTTTAATATCCGATGTTTATCATTTCCGATATTTGTTCGCGTTTCGTCCGCGGACGCTCTTTGTATCTTAATTTCGCACATTTATACGCACATTTTTCCCAATCGGCACAATTTATTCAAGGGAACGTCGAGCGCGAAAAACAACATCTCTTTAGTTTTCTGATTTTCCCACAAAGCCGTATGCGCATGCCTAACTCTTGGACAACTATTTCCAATGAATTCCGAAACTGTCGGATTAATCGGAAGGACGTGCCGGAAGTGCATTTCTAGAGAAGCACGCAGCAATCGTGCCGGTATTCGTTTCGCGGTCTCGCACGAGTGCAACTATTCCGAACTATCGGTCGAAACTGTCAATTTGCGCGGAAGAGTCAGTCCAGTCGAAACGCAGTCCTGGTATAGTAGCGAATAAATAACGTTTGCCGGAAGCATGTTGCAGAATTCGCGTACACACACATGCACAGACAGACAGACGTTGTTAGAGGCTAATGCAACTAACGAAATCACTCATCAGGACTGTGTGTTTGAAAAAAAACTTTGACAGATACAAAAATATTGATTCTAATATAAAAACAAGGAGAGAAAAAAAAATTTACAATTTAAAAACTTATATATAAAAAATTTTGAAATTTACATGTGCATTTATATATGTATATAAACATTCGCGTGTATAAAAACTCTTCTACTTACTAATAAAAATAATAAAAAAATAAAAATACAAAATCTACTTAATTTAATAAATTTAAAAAATACTTAATGTAAAAAAATACATTTTTTTGGCCATCTATACATTTTACGTCAATTTCAATAATCATACTTGAAATCAAATCTTCCTATCTGATTGTCAGGTTATAGCTAAGAGAAGGCCTTTTTCTCTTTCACAGTTTCGCACGCGGATAAAACTGCGCAATAAAAAAAATCTACAGATAGGAATCACTAAAATGCGCGCATAAACATACTTCTATTCTAGAGGAATCTGATGACAGAGATACACCTCAGTGAGTTCCAGCTCACCGGAAGGGAAGCGACCTGTAAAAATCGAACTCGGCCGTATTCGAAACTGAAATATCTTGACTACTACTCCGATTGAGCTACTGAGACCGTTTCGATATGTAGCTTGCGAGAACAAGCTGAGACAGAGGTATTTTCGAGAGAAAAAGAAACTCACCCAAATAGAACAAAATCTTTCGATGATATCAATTTTACAGTTTTGCGAAACAATTTTTTATCACGTTTCTGAGATTTTTCTGTTTTTAACTCTTTCTTTTCTCCGCCGTGCGCAACAAGGTTTTATTAATTATTTTAGATTTTTAAAAATTATTTTTGTTTTACACTTGCTTCCGTCTGTAACAACATTCGCGGTTATTCGTTCGTGTAGATAATTTCTCCGTCCGCAATTGCGCGGCTCTTAATGTTCTAAATTAATAATCACTGCGCGATATGAGAGTGTCATTACGGAGATCCGGTGGTGGTTAATGAGCGTCGCAAATAAAAGCGGATAAAGAAAAGAACTCGAAACACGGGAGTTGTTGCGGCGCGCGCGAAGCACCGTCTGAAGAAAAAAAACAATTTCATTTCGAAATACGTTTCTCGCGAGCGGGATATCGCTTGATCCGCGGCTGAAGCCTCGCATTTGAATGACTCAAGAAAATCCTTTATAAGATATATATATATATATGTACACATACACACGCACATGTATGTGCTTAGGATTTTCGTTTCTCGAGGCCGAAATATTTCACTGTCCGGCACAAAAGGCGGCGGGAAAAAAAAACGGAAGTGCGCGACGGAAAGATCCACGCGAAGGGGCGAAATTAACTCGGTCGATCCCGGATTGAAAAAGTACCTATAATCGTGAGAGCTTTTTTCGCGACTCCGGAGGGTGGAGTCGACAAATGGTGGGGAAAGAGAACGGCAGAGGAAAAATAAAGTCCGAGACAAATGGTTACTCCTTGTGCGTCAGTTGCGGAGAACGTCCGCGCGCCTTATAAATCGACGCATCGACACCCGTTACATTTGGGCAAAAAAACATCAAAAAGATGGCAAAGGCTTTCTCTTTTTCGAGGAAAAAAAAGGAACTTCCCCACTATAAATCTCGCTACAATGACGCGCCAGTCGTACGTACTATCGATATTTATACGGTGACGAATCTCTTGCGAGTTATCTTTGTCATTTGTCTCGTTCACCTCCTCGTCCTCTTCCCCCGCCTCTCTCACCCCTTTTCTTTTCGCGCGCGCGCGATTTTCATCGATTTGACAGCAATTTGCCATCGTACCAATTAAATCAGCGAAATCGAACGAGCTTCTGTCGGCTTGTTTAACGTTCTTCGCATAGCTCATGTAACTTCGTAGTTTTGGATGAAATCATAGCGCGAATCGTTAGTTTAATTGGATACAGATTGAATCGGATCGTTATAATCGGATCGTTATTTACGCTATTGACTTCGATCAGTGAAACCGACGCGTTTCGCGTCGAACAATTGCGTATTACGCTTTTCCGTCGTATTTTCTCTCTCGTTCTCTCAAAAGATAAGCGATGATAGAAGAGGAAAAAACTTTCAGCACTTGGAAAAATTCTCGCCTATCCAAAACCGAGATTAACTCGCGAGATGCAGCTGCAGCTAGGGAAAGAGTTTCTCTCGCTGTGTGGAGTTTCTCTCGTTGCGTCTCTCAGATGAAGAAGATAGCGGGAAAAGAGAGAAAGGGAGAGGAAACGCGAAAGAAAATTAAAAAAAATAAAAAAAATAAAAAAATGAAGAGAAAAGTACGACGTGGTGTGTTTCAGTTGTGAAAACGCTTGTTCCTCATAAATCTTCCTTCCGCAGTACTCTCTCTCACTCTCTCAAATCATCCCTCACGTTCTACAATAAAATTAATCTTGCTGTCTATCCGGCAAGAATGTCATCGTGACGGTTTTTCAATAGAATAATCATAAAACCGAAGTGTTTCTCCGAACGAACGAGCTCAATGAAACGCGCGTGTTCGAGAATCCTTCAATTTCTATAAAAATTATAAGCCGTGCTCGCGCGCGCGCGCGTGTATGTGTGTGTATACTAAAGTAAATCGCGCTTGAAGAGAAAGAGAGAGAGAGAGAGAGAGAAAAATTCTATACGCACATCCAACATATATCAATATCAAACTGTTACGATCCTTTTTTTTGAAAGTTGCGTGAACACTATGAATTTAAATAAATCGCGTCGCCGAAAGAGAGACATAAATCTCTCTCTCTCTCTCGGTAGTCTGATAGTCGAAAAGAGCATTTCCGCGTGGAAAAATTTCACGTTCATAACGCGCGTAACGGTTTTTTGAAAATGTTACTCTCGACAAAGAGAGAAACGCATCTCGCGAAACGAGAAAGAGAGAAAAGAGTAGCTTTCACGTGGGTAGCTTGTAGCGATACTTTTTTTTTTTTTTTTTTTTTTTTCACGCGAAAGAGAGCAGACGAAAAATATGCCGTAAGGGGTGCAGCAGCACAACGGTCAATATAGCCGTTCTGCGTGCGTCAGTGTTGCAAAAACGCTTGTACGTCACGTATCACCTCACTTCATAGCGCAACCGGGGGAAACAACTCATGAAAACTAAAATTAAACCCGGAGCCGTTGAGGCTCCCGCGGGGAGAAAAATCCTTTCGGATCGCTCTCGGCACATTTCCAGATAAAAAATATATTCAAGTGCCAACAATGACGCGATTTGTATGCAGTCGCGATCGAAAAGCGACTGCGACCGAACACAAAAGTCGCGTTCCGCTAATACGAAAGTCTTTTTTTTTTTTTGCGATAAACATTCCGCACACGGAGAACCTTGTGCAAACGTTTCAATGATCAGATGTTCCATTTGCCGAACATTTATCAAAGAAATAATTGTAACAAAATATTTACACACACATGTAAAGTTAAAAAACCTAACGATAAAAAATATATTATAACAAATAGAGAATTGTTACAATTAATATATTTATTATGATCATCTAATAATCATTTCTTCAATAAATTATCCGGTCTCAGTGTAACACACGGTTTATCAGTGAATCAAATGGTTCCGATCGATAAGCGTTTGGACAAACTTTTTCTTTCAATATAAATCTATCGTCATTTTGTCGTCATTATTTTACGCGCGACGTATATCTTGTTGCATGAAACACTCGACTCGCTTTTCTTTTCCGACGTAAGAAGTTAGTTACGAAGAAACATGACAAAGTATGACAAAGTTATACACGTCAGACGGGAATAAAGAACGAAGAAGCTAATCCTTCTGTGTTCTATTCCAAAAACGGGTCATTTATCACGAATTGCTTTGGCCGAGCTACTCTTACAATGGAAATGAAATTAATGTTTGGAGAGCCTGACTCGATGAAAAAGATCCTATAATCTTAAAAGCTTTCTTGCAATCATTCGGGGAAGGAATACGAAACACACACACACAGAGAGAGAGAGAATGTGATGAATGGGCGATATTTATAATGACCCTTTAAATGAGGGAAATTTAATAAAAGAAGAAAAACGCAAAAAATGTCGCAAATAAAAATATAAATAGAAGTTATATATAGACACAACATTTAATTTAAACCGAACAAAAATGGAAATAAAAGTATTTTTAAATATCGAAACACATTACAATGAAAGTCACAGTGGTTGAAATAAAACGTGAAAAGAAAACAAAATGCAAAACGAAACACACATCCTATTATTTAATTAATTCGCGCGCAAATTTATTGCATAATATCGCCGCCATAAAATGATTAATACAACTTTTATACACGCGGAGCGATTTACGATATAAAATCAAACAAATCAAGAGCGCGATGTAAGCGCTCGGAGGTTAAAAAAAAAAAAAAAAAAAAAAAAAAAAAAAAAAAAAAAAAAAAAAAAAAAGGGATAAAAAAGAGCGCAAGTTGATAGAAACAGGAAAAAAGAATAAGTTTAAAATTGATGGAGGTGCGAGATCGATAGGTAGATAAATAGATACATAGACAGATGAATAGATAGCTTGATTGATGGATGGATACCAGCTTTGTGCTGGTATCCGAATAACATCTTGTTAATACAAACGCGTATTAACGCGCGTCCACATTTCACACTTGTGCGATAATTACAAAAGGATGTTATATAAAAGAAATCAAGATGACGATGTGAAAAAAAAAAAAAAAACATAACGAGCACGCAATAATGACAATTGATTACTCATTTCCTGATTCTTCATCAAAATTCTTATACACGATCACTTGCCTTTCGATTGCGCGTGATATTTAATCCTGTCTGTGAACAAAAGACTTCTTCTCGATAACTCGAAGAAAGATAGACCGAGAGAGAGAAAGATAAAAAGAAACTAAGATTAAAATACACAAAAAAGTGCACAATCGCGAAGAACGTGTCACTGGCGCTAAGGTCGTGTCCTTGAGGGAGAACGAGAAAGGTCGAATAAAGCCCCATTGACACCCAACATCATCAATTACGACCATGTCTCTTTGCCAATCACATCAATATCCGCACTGCACGCTATAAACTCTCGCTTCCGTTTCCGTTCTTCTTCGTGCTCTTTATTTCTTCCTCTCGTCGTCGCCTCTGCCGGCGTTTTCGTCGACGTGAGAAAACCGAGAACGGACAGAGAGGAAAGAATAATCGAGAAAATGCGGGATTCTCCCGATCGTACGACAGAATTTTCCACCAAACCGCCAATCTTCTGTCCGCGATTTCGACATGCGAAATTGTTGATAGTCTAACACAAATTCACACTAATATTGATGCGAAACATGCGATAAAGTTGTTAAGTTTGCACACAGACTCGCGCGCACAACAAAGTGTGTCTTGACACACAATATTTTAATTGACATCACTATTCAAAATATTAGTCAATCAACAACGATTTTTCATCTATTTTATTCATCTATTTTTTCATTATTTATTTATGACTATAGAGACTGTGCCTATTGTCGTGATACAAATTTGTTTTTTTTCTTTATTGGCACTTATTCGCGTTCGACATCTCGTCAATAATTGAACCTTTCTGTACATTTCACAGTTTATTGGCGCCGGCGTCAATGTGCGCGCGGCTCTAAGGATGCAGATTTTCTCCGGGGAAATCTGATCCGAAAAAAATGGCCGCAAAGCGATTCGATTTAAATTCGAGTATTTACGAATACCGCAACATACATACACATACACACTCGCCCGCTTGCGGCAACAAACCTTCGTCGCGTTAATTACACGGCACGCATTCAACGAGCAATTACAGTCACTCGCCCGTTCGGTAGATAAATTTCGCACGACTCTGCAAGTTTTTTTTCCTCCTCCCTCTGGTTTCGCGATATTCCGCGATGATCATCAGACATTGTCGCGTCGTCCAATAAAGGCCAATTGTGCGCGTGCAAATTGAAGGCGACCGTTAAGTGCACGCCGTGATGATAAATTGCCTGCCGACCCAATTAAGTCAAATTTATGAGAATAATTACGAAGTGTCCTCGATTTTCCTTTTATTGTAAAATAATCTCGAAACAAAACTTTCTCGCTGGTTTTGTTTCCATTTCGCTTGAAAATTAAGTTCCGGCGATTGTGTTCGACGTGTAATTAAGGAAACATTCATTAACGGTGTGCAATAAGAATAAAGAAAATCTGCTTATACACGCGACCGTGTTTTCTGGCACGATACTCATTTGTGTCTCAAATTGTTTTCTTACATTTCCGTTCTTGCGAGCTGTTTTACCAGTCATTCAAAAAAAAAAAAAACCGCTTCTTCTCCACGATATATTCCCACAATCGGTCAAAAGAAAAATACGAGGATAATAAATCGACAGCGAAAAACGGCGCGGTAATGTTACAAGTTATTATATCGATCCGAAGAATTTCAAGAATTTCCATAACTGTTTCTATGTTAACGCTCTGCCAGCCAAGAACTAGGAAGCGATAAAATTTTAATATTGATAATGTGCGCATCGCGAAACGAATGTGTGAATCGCCCTCCTTTCTCTGCTGAAAAGAGAGAAAAAAAATACATATATACTCCCATAAAGCATCGATGAGCTGTTTTCTCTCGCGTGTTTCTCTTAGTTTAAGTTGTTCTTTTTTTTTTTTTTTTCAAGTCCACATGTCGTCGAATTCTCCCGACTAATGGGAATTAAATAACAGGAATAGTCGCGGAGGGGAAGTTCGGTTTCGAACCCGGTACGGTGGCCCTCGTAAATTCAGCGTCTCGTAAAATAATCATTGACATTCCAGCGTCCGTTCCTCACCCAATTCCCCTCCTCCTTCTCTTTTTGCGCCCCGTCCTCTCTTCCTTCTCCTCCTTCCTCAGTTTTCCGGTCTTTTTACGAGCGACATTATGATCGGATCAGAACCGTCCTTTTACGCGTGTATTTCTCCCTCGCTCGTACGACCCCCATTCAACGGAGATTTGTCCGATTCTCTCCGCGTCTCTCTCTCTCTCACCCTCAAGCCGAACTCCGACCAAGCCTTATGACTAATGTCGGTCGAGTGGATACGAGAAAAGTTCGCCAAAGTCTTTCCACAAGGATTAACGCAAAGTCGAATTTCCGGAATGAAAAGAAAATGGTTCCGAGACGAAAATCGTCAGAGGGAAAGGAGAGAGAGAATTCTCTCCGTAGCGACATTTATATAAAAAGTAACCAGTTGATAAATCGTTATTTTTATCACACACTCTTGCGCGTTTAAAAGTTGCTCCTCGCGTTTACACGTGTCACGAAAATGTGCTTTTTCGCTCGTACAACACATTCTACAGATCTATAAACGCATTCGTCATATTCCGCAATCTGCGTTCATATCATATACACGTTTGTAATTTGTCGTAATGTACGCGGAATTTTCATTATTTTCCGATATAGAGGAACCTCTTCTCCCTTTCCCCGATCCCTCGACCGTTAATAATATCTCGGCATGGGATGGAGAATTTATAAAAATGGGATACACATTAAATGGCGACATAATTTGACAACAACGGAAAACGCGCAGCGCGGGCGTATACATCACACGTCGATCACCAGTCGGGGTGATTTAATTAAACGTGCATCGTCCGGGGGATATATTTTATCGTCGACTCGCGTCAAACGTCACTCAGACGGCAAGTAATCGCGATATAATCGCGACAGCGGTATAATCAAATGCCGGATCATTAATTTCGCGAATTTTGTAATTTGCGCGATCGCGTCGCGTTGACACCGAACGGAATTTCAACGACGAGACCGACCGACGTAGCAAAATTCAATAATATCGCGCGTAACTTTACTGTCGCACATGTTTATATTTAACGCGCAATTTCAGAGAACGAAATGTATGTAATAAGTGTGATGATTGTTAGGTTGTTCAAGTAAGTGTGTCTCTTCTCGTATAATGGAATAAGTGCGCTGCGTTATTAATTTCGAAGTATATTAAATTCCAGATTATTCCTGGAAGTTACAATTGGAGATAAATAAGCAGGACAAACTGATCGATAAATTTCGAGGTATCCTTACGATGTAACAATAGGCGTATTTGCGCCGTTGTTTTAACACTTTGCTGGAATTGGCAATTAGAAACAAAAAGAAGATCGATATATCGATATGCGATATATATCGATATGCGATATATATCGTTATTCCTGCTTAAAACGCTACTTAGTATAGTAGTACTCCGTACTATCTATGCCGGAAAGATGCAGTTGTAATGATTTGCGAATTCACAATTGTAGTCGCAATAATTGTGGTTTTCTAAACCACAATGCACTATTACCGTAAGATTCGATACGTATGTATAACATTCCACATTACCGATTTTAGTTGTTACACGCTCTCGATATCGTTACAGTTAATACACGCGACGCAAACGTGCAAATTAATGCTATCGCAAGTGTATACGATACAGCAAACGACAACGCCGCTGCGCTCGGCGCTGCTGCTGAAATTGTAGCTGCTCTGTTGTGAATTTTCAGCTCGGCGCGCAATGTTTCCGTCAGATTTACATGCAATGGAAACACATTATGAACGCAAGCGTTCTTTCGAGGATGTTTCGGAATCAGTTAAAAGTGTGCGTTTTCTGCGCGCAATTAACGCCCGAACACGAGAAGTAACATCTTTCGTTAAACGCAAAAACTGTTCGACAATTTCTGTTCACTCGTTGCATTAACAAGTTTTTGCGTTCTAGTTTTTTTTTTTTTTTTTTTTTTTTCGCTTTGTCGGGATTTTTCGGCGCCGGCCCGAGAGAGGACGTAAAAGCGACATAAAGAACCGCGAGCTGCGTTTACATCGCGCGGCTTCTACAATATATATATATATATATATATATTGAAATATATATATATATTTCAGAACGTATAACCACTGCTTCCACAGTTATGCTTTCCTCGTAGACTCCCGGAGACCATCCCGAGGAAAACGTGCGCGCGAAAGAAACGTACGACGTGTATGTATGTGTGTGTTGGGCGGAAGGAGATAGAGCGTATGGGAAATAAATTACTGCCAGCATCTGGTGATAACTGGAAAAGTTATCGCACGTGGCCGTCTCTTCCACGAGCGCCATGTACGGAATGCCTTAGTTCGCTCTAAGTTTTCTCTTGTCTGTCCGGGTGGACATTGTTCGCTGTAAGAGACGCCGACGGGATGAAGAACATCCTCTTCTCTCTTTTTCTTTGTCGCTTCCCGTCCGGACAAATCTGTGCTCTCGCACGGGTTTTAGACGCTGGTCAAATCTTCTTTCGGAAAACGAAACACACACGCGTATTATCAAACACTTAGTTATTTCTCTTAAGCGAAGCGGAAGAAACCGCGACAATCGCTTGTTCGCAAAGCGATAAAATAAACACAAAGTAAATCTCACGCGGGAGGAGAGAGGAAGTAACAAAATATTGATTTCTCTTGTGTTTTTTCTCGAGCGAAAAAACAAGGAATGAAGTTGAAGAAACAAGGAACGCGAAACTAAGTCGAGCGAATCTTTAACTTTAAGAGAAATCTTTAAGAAAAATGCGCATTCCGCGAGACTTGACAACGCGGCGGAGAAATACTCAGTGCGGAGGAATGCTTCGGTTCTTGTCATTCCTGTTGCGTAAAAAAAAAAAAAAAAAAAAAAATAGGTGGGTATCTCTACCGCGTCGCGGACGAAAAAAAGTGACGAAAATCTCGGCACTCAGCAGTGCGAGAGACCCGATAAATTCGATCATCTCCCAATTTCCAAGCCATTCTCCCTAATCAGGAAATTATTTTCGGTTGAACGGGAGGCGATGGACGAGTCGCAATTTTCGGCCCGTGAAAAACGGCCGGCCGCGCGCGCGTATGTGGCGGCACATAATCTTCAACGGATTTGCACGCGCGAGTGATCGCCACGGCCCGTATCTGTCGATGACACGCCTTGTCACGGTCGCGTGTGAAATTTAATAAATTGTCGCGTCCGATCGGAGGGGGGAGGGGAGGGCGGTTCCCGCCTGCGGAAAAAGCGTCGAGTGCGTATTCGTCGCGTCACGTCGCATAATTCAATTCAACCGGACCGGCCGGTTCACTTTTGTGGAACCAAATCCGCGCTGCGGCCGAATTTCTCCGCTCCGCTCGTAATCGCTTTTCACGAGAGAGAGAGAAAGAGAGACTATACACCAGTACGAGACACACGTTCCGTGTATACGATGTGTTTTATCTTCCTTGGCGCCAATGAGAAGAGAGGATTTTGCGACGTTGAAAGTAAAACCGGTAAGCAAGCTTACCGCTAAACAGGGAAAGAGACGAGGACTAATGATGTTTACTGAAAATTTATAAGGATGAGTAATCCTCACTCTCGGGCTCGTTAATGTGAATAAATAATCTTGTGTTTCCCTAATGTACCGTAGTCTTCGACGGAAAAACCTAAGGCTCGTGGATCTCATTACGATGTAATTCGACAAATAAATTTTGCGCAAAGTAATCTCCGGAATAAATGTAAGACTGGAAATATTTCAGGCCACATTTGTCGGTTTTCTTAAATAATTCAGAGATATGCAAAGATGATAAGAAAATAAATTAATAAATAAAATAAAATAAAATAAAATAAAATAAAAAAACAAATTGACGAAGCAATACGAGAGAGAGAGAGAGAGAGTGTGTGTGTGTGTATGTTATTTTTCCACGACGTCACGCCACTTGCGCCGAATCAATTTTACGTTTATTTCGTCGGTGGTAAATCGCGTTGGACATGAATTAGGTTGCACACTCTCTCGAACCGCGCTAATCGCCTTATCTCGTTTTTCAAACTACCGAAACCGCGCATGGACCGCCGCGTGCGCGCGCCCGAATACGATAGAGTCTTGTAACTGTGATTGATTCTAAACTCTAATGGCATTGCTAATGCACCAATCAAACGGGAATTAAATTGATGTACGTATGGATGAACTGTAAGCTCAGTCGCATTACCGTAAAATACGCACGTTGCGATCTCGATTAAACGCACGCGAGGTGCGCAATTATAGTTTCATCGGTTTATTCGCCGTGGTGCGCGACGTCGTAATTATTAACAGATAATAATACGTGCATAAATATTTGTCAAAATGTGAGAATAATTGCTTCTTCGCAAGTATCGCGCGTGTGTACAAAGGTTTTTAAACAATTAACAAGATGTAAGTTTTTATCTGACGTCGTTAACAGGATAAAGAAACAAAAAATGTAGATTTTAATTTTTATTTAATTTTCATTGTATAATTGAATTGTGTACAATTGAATTTGCGAACGAAAATCTGTATCCAACGTGTTCCACATGATCCGATCTAATTGTTCACATAGCAAGTTCATAAGTAGTGTACACTCATCCGGGAACGGTTAGAGACTTAATTTCCGGCTCGAGAATCGGCGAATCGAGACCGGGGGTCTGAAATGTCTGAATCGTTTTCTTTTCCAAGGTATAACAATCTCTTTTCGCGAGATTCGCGAAATCGCGGGCTTTTACACGATCGGTTGTCGAGCGCAGGTCGCGATATATATCCCGCGTGTGTATCGATGGATAATAAAACCCTCTCCGGATATTAGGTACGTGTTTCTTTTCGCAATGGCGGCCACGGCGTAAGACGTGTTCACGTTAATTTGGCGCGGCAAAAACGCGCTTTCGCTGACCGGCTTTAATAACGCGTTCACGGCGGAGCGACGTGCATGGCGTACGTCATGGTTTTCCGCGCGGTTCTTCCAAGACGTCTCGTAAATATCGAGCGGCTAAATTGCGCGATAACGCAACAGCTTGGTTTGGAAAATAGACCCCCCCCTTTTCCCGCGATCCGCGATAAATTCTCGGCCAGCGCGGTGCCGATAACTTGCGCGAAAATTTCGCGGCAGGTTACACGATGATCGGCCGATGCGATGATCGCCAACGGCCATGATCGTAATTTCGCTGATTTTACGTCGTCCATTAACGAAGAGTATGCGGAAACGTCCGGCTGACGGCTGTCCCGCGCCGATGTTAAACGAGTTCCGCGCCGCAGCGATCTGCGTCCGTCCGCATCATTTCGTTTGATTGATCCGCGCGCCGAACATTTTTCCCGCGCTCGTTAGATTCTTCCGCGCGTCGACCGCGCGACAGGAAGAATCGTTTCGGAATATTGTGCGTGTGTGTGTGTTTTTTTTTATTTTCGCGTTACTGCGCTGTTGAAATATTCGTCCAAATTACTGTTTAGATACTTTGTGGATTATCACAATGCTGTTGTGTAGTGCAATTTATGCACCAACAAAAATAAATTATATTGTGCTGCGCGAACGTACCGAAAACTAACAATAATGTAGAAATAATCGCAATTTGTATTGAATTTTTTTTTTTTTTTGTTAAAACAGCCGTTAACAATTGAACAATTAAATTGCAATCGTCGAATATGTAATTCCGCTTTCGCGTTTATATTGCGAGAAAAATGCAATATTGTTAATTTTCTCACTCTGCTTAACACCCAACGTCATCGCGTAATAAGTGGTTCACAGTTGGCCGATTTTCCTCCGCGCAATTCTTCCGAGAATTCTTCCCGAAGTTTCTTCCCTTTGTGCTTGGCGAGCCGCGAGGAGCTTCAACGTTCGGGAGTTCGTAAAAAAAAATTGCATCGCGCGAGGGTTACACCGAGAAATTGCGCTCACTCACCCGTTACGGTTATACCTTGCGCTTGTACGTACCTACGTACGTACGTATGTGATGCGGAACGCGCTTTCGGCGGATATCCATAACTCGCGCCGTATCATCTCCCGCTGGAAGTTAGGCTAGAGTGTCGTTTGGAAAACCGCATAACTGGGAGAGACTCGCGGAAGCGGACGGACGAGCTGGAATTCGCTCGCTCCGTCTGAATCCGCCGAATTTCGCGATGTCGCACAGCCAGCGCGCGTTGCATGTAACAATGGCGCGCTGCCACGTTATGATCGTACGTACATACACGGTCGGATGCATTAACGGCGTCCGGCTTGGTTATTTGCACACGGAGAGATCAAATTTCTCTTCGTGTTATTTAACGCGTATAACACCACCCACCCACCCACACACACACACACACGCGCGCGCATTTAAGGCAGTGCAGTTTCTTCGATTACTTCGCGAAGAACGAGAAGAACTCGGTTGTTCGAAATATATTCTTGTGAAACACGATTCACTTATTAATGCGTACGCGCACAGTAATGTGTAATCTCGAGCTATGTAATTGTATGCCGCGCGTTGCGAGAATGCAGCGAATAATTGAGGTCGCGCTTTCTAAATATTTAAGACGTCCATTTGCGTCCGTCTCAAATTTGCAACGCGAGACGAGAAATTTCGCGCGTATGTTAAATTTCTCGAAAACCCGAAAAATATCATGTTTGAATAACATAAAAGAAAATACAAAAATCTTTCAGGCGACGAAAGCAATTACTTTCAAATAATATCTCTTATTGCAGCCCTGCATACGTATCTATCACCATGTGCAGGCTATACATATGCAAATTATCTCCGTAATAGCGTCTCTCTCTTTCGCTAATTACCGCGCCGCGCGCGTTGTGTGACGATCGAGAATTTGCGGGGACGCGCGATAAAATAATTCATCGCCCGCGATTAATTAGACGAAGCGCGCTGCGCTTTCTGCAATCACAACGTAGTGCTTAGATTTAGATGTTAATTTCAGCGGTAGTAATAGAGTGGATTAATGCGAAGCGGCGCACGTACGATGCCACCGCGCGCGCAGGGGGAACGGAAACCGGCAGGGGTTGCAATTAGTTTGGCGAGCTGCGCACCACACCATCGAATCCGCCCGCCTGCGGCCGGCGACGTAATTGCAAAAGTTACGCATGTCATAACTTAATTGATATCGGTGCCTTGATTTCGCGAATTTTAAGATCTCTCCCGCCGATACAAAGAGCGAACCGCTCTCCGATTCTTTGTCTCTCAATGTCCAAAAAAGAAAAAAACATAATATTGCAAAAATAATTAAGCAAAGAGGTTTATTCAATTATCTACTTTTTTGATGACAATTTGTCATTAGCGAGATGTGCGATTTTTATTTCGAATTTTTCACTTCACTTTTATGCGTGCAATTAATTAAGAATCTAATAAGCTCTCTTTTCCTTTGCAGACAAGCTTTTATATAAATTTTAATTAAAAGTCCTTCAATCATTCGTAACGAGAGTGAGTGAAAAGGTTAACTCTCTCTGAAAATATTTTCCGTTACAAAGGTTATCGCTAATTATCTCAAATTTAATTAATGAGAAATGACAAACAAATGTGAGAAAAAAAACCAGTGCGTATAATATGCGTATTTTTTTTTTT
>QVNW01002388.1:0-35716 GCA_014825475.1 Pseudomyrmex flavicornis
CATTTTAATATTCGTCTACGCAACAAAAAAACGCATTGATACCTCAGGTGGTCGTTCTCCTCACTCGTCAGTCGCGGATTCGGGCTCTCCTGGATTTAACCAGCAGCTCCGCATTCAATCACAAGGCGCATCACGATCTCCTCGTGAACTACACGTGGAAGGGCCTGTTCCATCATGCAACCTATCAAAGCTTCGGCGCCACAGCTGTGCTCTGCTGGAGCATCACACCCATCGCCGACCTGGTGGCCGGTCGTTCGCGTCAGCTGCCGATGGAAGGATGGTATCCGTACAACGTTACGAGAACGCCGGCGTTTGAGATCACCTCCGCGCATCAGGGAATCGCTATCATAATCGCTTGCTTTCACAATGTGGCGATGGACACGTTGATCACCGGCCTGATCGCGATAGCTTGTTGCCAGCTGGCGATTCTTGAGCGGAACATCGTCTCGATAGGTAACGAGAAAACGAGCGGCTATTCGGCGCGAAATGACAAGAGCCGGTTGCTGATAGCCGAGAAGAGAGCTTTGTCCTATCGGGATCTGAAGCAGTGCGCGGTGCACAGCAATATGATACATCAGTAAGCTGAAAATATTGTTTGAACAATTACACAGAAGATATAGAAAAAAAAAAGATTATACAGTTTTATAAAACAAATTTTTCAACGTTAGTTTTAATTCATGAAACAAAAACATTACAAAAAAACTCTCTTTAACACAAATAAATGAGGAATAGAAAAGTATTTACACGTTTTGGTTTCGTTGTGATCAAAATCAAAAAATTCCGTTGACTTGCAGTTTTACGCGAGAGATTCAAGATATCTTCGGCACCGTCATTTTCTTTCAACTTCTCTCGAACTGCGTTATCATTTGCTTGATCGCTTTCAACGTGTCGCAGGTAAATCCGATCATTAACGATCATCATCCCCCCCATTTACATTCCGGAAGTGCTGATCGGCATGCTGACGTACATGTGCTGCATGACGTATCAGATATTCATCTTTTGCTGGCACGGTAACGAGCTGAATCTCCACGTGAGCGTTTAAAATGTTTAAATATTTAAATTTTACATATGTACTTTGGGGTGCGCGGGAGAGAAAAAGACGCGGTTCCGTTTCAGAGCGTACGCATAGTCACGGCTGCGTATTCGAGCAATTGGTTCTCCGCTCCCGAGGGATTTAAACGCAATCTGCAATTCGTGATGATGAGAGCTCAAATTCCCCTCACTTTGAGCGCCGGCAATATCATGTTACTGTCACTGGACACTTTTGTTCAGGTGCGTAGTTCGTTTTAAATATTTCTCTAAAGTGAAGAATATGTTAATTGAGAAATAAAATTGTATCGTCTCTCCGCAACAATTATTGATTTTTAGCTTTAAAAATCAATATTTTGACGTAAAAGTGATTGTCAGTTTTTATTAGATCCCTACACGGAACAACAAACCTCCATTAGATATCACACGAAGTTGTGAACGTCTAATGGACGTTGTATCTGTGCGGGTCTTCAATATTCAAGAACATAATTTATTTATCTGACAGTTTTTTAGATTGTTTAGATAGTTTTTTTGAAATATATCGACTAAAATGTTTAGAAAGCTAGAATGGTTTTCGCACACACGCAATGTTTCAGATACTGCGGATGTCCTATTCGATTTTTACGGTACTTCAAGGTTCAACTATCTAACGGCAAACTCGCTGCTAACTCAATGAATTTCACAGCTGTACGTTTCCTTGAAAGTAAAACAAAAAAAAAAACAACACTGAAATGGTGAAAAACATTAAACTATAAATTATCAATATATATTCTTTAACAGTTTTTTTACATCGTTGTAAGTAAGAAAATAATGTAAAATATCTTTGTAAAGTGTGTATAAAAATATTTTTCATGATTTTCCACGTAATTGTATATCATATGTATATATCATTAAGCGTGTAAAAAAAAATAAGTAACAAAATGTTCAATTGTTGTTTATTACAGCGCTTCCAGCAACACAGCGATTCCCTGGCCACCGCCGATGCAAGCAGATCCTATACCGAACTTACCTTTTCGTCTCCTGAAAAAAAAAAAAAAAAGAAATATAGATGAGTACGTTCATATGTATTTAAAAAAATGTAGCTTATAAGATACGAAAGAGACGTGCCTGAGTTCGTGCACCAAGTGAGAAGTGATCCTGCTGCCGGAGGCGGCCAACGGATGTCCCAAGGCGATAGCACCACCGTTCACATTCAATTTATTTAGGTCCAGGTCTAAGTCTTTCGCGCAGGCTACAGTCTGAGCTCCGAACGCTTCATTGATCTGCCGATCAACAAAATAAAAGTAACAAATCTTCCTATAAATTAAAGTGAAGATCTCTTACCTCGATCAGATCCATGTCATCGAGTTTCTTGTTTGTGAGTTTCAACAAGTTCTTGATCGCCGGCGCGGGACCGATTCCCATAATACTTGGCTCCACACCAACAACGCTGTATCCCACTAAACGGGCTAGCGGTTTCAAGCCTTCCGCCTTAACGGCCTCTTCGCTGGCTAAGATCACAGCACCTGCTCCGTCGCAGATTCCCTGAAAAAGGAATTGAAGAGTTAACGCAATAGCTGTAATAAACGAAGAGGAACTATGTAGTGCGTACCGATGCAGAACCGGCAGTGACCAAACCATCTTTCTGGAAAACTGGTCTTAGCTTAGCAAGAGTCTCGGACGTTGTTTGCGGACGTGGGTGTTCATCGACGATGACAACATTGTCCTGCTTCTTAATTTTTACCGGCACAGGCGCTATTTCCTCATTAAAACGGCCCGCATCCTGTGCTGTAAAGTGTTTTTAAACAGACTTGAGCACTTTTATACATTATTGTTTTTTTAGCAAGAGAAAGACAGACTTGATAAATTAGAGACTCTTCCATTTGATCGAGTAACGACTAAGTCAAAAGATCATTTATATGTAAATGAAAGCCTATTATTGATTTCTATTTCTCTCCGCTCACCAACTTTCCAGCGTTGCTGACTGCTCAAAGCAAATTGATCGACTTCTTCTCTTTTTAAGTTGTACTTAGCACCGAGTTTTTCCGCGGTCACACCCATGGGTAAATTGCAGTAACTGTCTTGCAATCCGAGCCAGAGCGCGTCCTCAAAGTCATATTTCTGACCCAGAACAGTGCTGTGACGAATGTTCCTTACAACGAAAGGAGTTTGGCTCATGTTTTCCGCGCCACCAGTTAAAACGATCTTCGATTCTCCCATCAAAATATTCTGTAATAAAAACAATTATTATTAACTGTGTGCAGAATTTTTAAATACTGTTCTCGAGAATGTTATTAAGATTTTTCTCAACTTACTTGAGCTCCAGTGACAACTGCTTGAAAACCAGAACCGCACAGTCTGTTTACGCCTAGTGCTGGTTTTTCCAGTGGGATTCCTGATTTCAACAAAACGTGTCTTGGCAGAAAAGCTCCATCGGAGGACGACAACTAGAAAATAAAAGTTAAAAATACGCATTGAATGTTTGTAAGAAAACTGCGAGTTAAAATTATTACTCGAATATGCAAACACTCACGGTTAGAACGTGTCCAAATACCACACTGTCGATCTTATCGGGCTTCAGTCCTGCTGACTGAATCGCAGCGGTTGATGCGACAACCGCCAGGTCGGTTGCGCTTTTATTTGCAAACATACCGCCCATTGTGCCAAATGGGGTGCGTTTCGCGGCGACAATAAAAATACCTGTGGGGAAAAAGACATGTTAATATCTTACACAGAAACTAGTTTATTTAACTCACTTGTAGGCTTAATGATAACATCATGATACGATAAATTGCGTTAATACAACTTGTGTTTTTAATTAAACATTTACAAGTTTTACATTCATAAGTTTTAAATGCAAAAGACACATATTTGACGTATTGCGAAGTCTTACGTGCTGATGAGAAACAGTACAATACCCACACAAAACAAAAACTCCACTAAATATCCATTAAACGTTAACAGCTTCATGCTGCAATATCTAATAGATTTCTAATAAAGTTTTTGCTTTGTATGGGACAATACTTTTGTTTATAAAAATTGGAGAAAAAAAAGTAAGTTTTACATTTAAAAGTAAAACTTACATACATATACATTCAATATAATTTTTCACAAAACTTACATTTGAAATATTTGAAAATGAAACATGTTGAGTGTATTCTAATCTTAATTCCTGCAACAGGTGAACACAGTGACATGTGTTCACATTGTGAATATCTTTCTTATCTAAGAGTTTTTGCAATGTCACGTTCTCTTGTTGGTTTCTATGATAAGATCATTCTATTTATCCGCAATCTATTTATCATTCTATTCTCCGCAATATATTCAACAAGTAGGAATTTTATGAGTCTACTGTGCAAAGTCCACTTTTCTCTCAACTGTCCACACGTCATCCTATTTTTGAAGATCAACTTTTCACGTGACAAATATTGAAAAGCAAAATTCTAAGCAAGTAGACAGAACAACTTGTTCACGATGCACTTTAAACAGTTTTACATGCGTACAAATTGTTGCAAATGTGCTTGACAAGTACGCGCTACTATTCACACTTGCACTTGTTGCACTCACTTTTTTTTTTTTTTTTTAAGTTTTAATTTTATTTTACACACACGAAAACTTTACGACAAAACAGACAAATATGCAGTTGGAAAAACAGATCTGTTTTTTCTAATGCACAAATTTTTATCGCGTGCGCATCCGCGTCGTAGTATTCTCAAAATTTGTAAATTCTGCAAACAAAAAAATATAGAAGTATGAATAAAATAAGATAAACGTACCTTTTGTTACGACCGACATCGTGAGCAATTATTTGTAGAAATGTTATAACTGAAATGTAGAATCGTTGATATATAAAAGTTCGAGCCGAAGTCAAAGTCCAACACGTTAATCAGATGCGCGTCCGACGTTGGATGTTTACCAATTGAAAATGTTATATCACGAACGGCATCGAGAGGGAGCGCGTGTATCTTATTCATATCTCGTCATATCACAATATATTTTATCAAAAAATATATACAGATAATTAATTATCTTTAATATCTCCCATATCTGCAATAACAGATATCTTGTGTTTAAAAATTATATATATATTTATATTGTTATTATAATTATATATTTAAATTGTTTCTCACACTTTTCAAGTGTATATATTTCCGTCACAACTTCTTGATCTTTAGAACTTAAATGAGAATTTGATAGAATTAAAAAAAAAAAAAAAAAAGCACGATGCAAAAAAAGTGTCACTTACCTGATGAGAATACAAATTTTTAGAAACAAAAATGTTGATCCACTTACACAAAATCCGGGCCCAAAACAGTTCTGGATGTTTGAGTGGTTCGAGAAGTCGAGGAATAAATTGTTAAATTTATAGAAGCAAAAGGAATAGTGTAACTTACAAATCCTCAGGCTTTCTCAATATTGAAATTAATTTCTCATTAAGTGTCCGGGACTTCTTACCTTTTCTGAAACAATATTGGCACGTCATAAATTCGCATAACATTTTTATAATTCAAGATAAGTATATTTTATTACTCAATACCAATCGTAAGATCATGTATAGTATTTACAATGTTTTCGATACTACACCAGAGCTTTGAAATACAATCGAGTACTTATAATCTTAATCGGTAAAAAATAAATCGTCAACGTGCTACTTTTTTTTTTGTGCTATCGTGTGTTCGGCTGTATTCTGAGCATGTATGCGTGTCCTTGCATCATCGACAATGGCCACAAGTACATTTAATTTAAAAACAAAATAATATAGTTTTGAGGACAGTTTCTTCTTGACTTAATCTGTGTGTGTGTGTGTGTGTGTGTGAGAGATACTTCCATTGTTAAATAAAAAGTGTTTTTTTTTGCTTCTCTAGTTGGCACATATCACATTTTATTGCGAGAAAAAAGAAGGGAAAACAACGCTCTCATGTATAGACTAGTATAAAAAAAAAGAAAGTAATAAACAACTTAAACGATGTGACGTGTGTGTAATTCGCGTTTTGTTTTTTTGTTTCTTCTCGTGCAGAGTTTCTAATAAATATTGCTTGCGGCACAAAACTCATAAACGTGCACTTGATAAATAATCGATATCATCAAATTTTGTTATATCCGTGTCTAAAACCAAAAAAGAGGGAAGAGTATACACGTTATGTAAGGATGAGTGTATGTACGTTCTCTTATTCCAGGCTGTTAAAACAGGAATTCTATAAATTCTGTCAACTTTTTCGGATGTTTCACATTTTTTCGACCATACAATCGCCAGAGACGGAGTTCAAAACTCGTCCACGCGTGAGAGTTTGGAGGAAAAAAAAACTCTTCAAAGCTTCCGAATGTCAAGTCTGCGACATTAAGCCTGTCTTTGTTTGTTTTTTTTTTTTTAGCTGGATCGCGACGATTTTTAACAATTCTTAATTTTCCAAATCGCGATCAGTCTATTCTCATACTCGCAATCCAGCGCAAAAGAAAATATCGTGTGCTAGGTAAGCTTTGGGTTAAAAAAAAAATCGAGCATATTTTCCTGATAATGAGCGAGTCAGTTTGCGAAGTAAAAACTTCTAAAAAAAAAAAAAAAAAAAAAAAAAAAAAAAAAAAATTCGGTAGAAAATTTATCTAAGAAGTTTGCGAGTTTTTTTTCAAGCAACACTCTCTGCCGCCTATTTCTGCAGCATTGCGAGCGAGGTGAAACAACCTGGTTACATACTTATACTAAAGTAGGAAGATAATGATACTTAGTAACAGCCAATCGGTTTAACTACTATATTAGCTCGTTTTGTTTTCAATATTCTTCTTGATATTCGACGATGCCGGCTTGCTTCGCGCTGACCACTCCCTGTAAAGAAATTGTCGTCTTGTATTTTTCTGCGCATTTGAAAAGAGAAGAGTGTGTATGTGTGTGTGTGTGATCTTTCTTAAACACGTGTTAATGTACTTGTGCAATTCCTTTCGTCGAACTTACATCCTCGAAAAACGTGTATATTTCTTGCGCCGCTTGCGCCGACGAGAAAACCGCCCTCAGAGTTCTTCTCGTGGGAACCTCCAAGGCATAATCAATCCCGCTCCACGTGCACTCTTTGCCCTCCACCTTTACGCACGGTAAAAATTAGTAAATTATTTATAATTTTTTTTAAAAAGATTTCAATAAAAACTCTTAATGTATTTTAAAATTAATTCCTGAGCAAAGAGACGCAAACCACAAGCGTTAAATCAATCAATCTTGTGAACAACTTGATCGTATTACCTTCATGACACTGTCTATGCTGATGATGGTGTTAATCGCGGAATCGTCCGAGTGGTCGAGCTTGAAGACGATCCTCTCCGCGAAGATCTCGGAGTCGTAATGGATCGCCAAGTTTCCCAAACCGATGAACGTCCAGTTGTTCTCCTCCTTGGGAAATTTCGCGTACACAGTGGCGCGTTTCTCGATTATGGGAAACATCTCCTGATCGTCCTCGTCCTCGTCGTCCTCCTCTTCCTCCTCGTCATCCTCCTCCCCGTCGTCTTCCTCCTCGTCGTTTCCTCGATCGTGTTCCTCGCTCTCCTCGACAATGTAACTCTCTTCTGTGCGAATAAATACAAAAATCGACGTGTGAGAAACAGACGTTCGACGCGCGACGTTTCGCGTCGGTCGGACTCTTCGTCAGATTCAATTTGTAAAAAAAAAAAAAAAAAAACAAAATCACATTTAGAGAATCTCTGAAATCGCTTACTTGTCAAGCAATTTGTAAATCGCAAATTGTAAAAGCGCGACGTCTGATTAATATTCAACTCTCTTCGACGAATATATACATTCTCGCCGCCGTTGTTTCGTCTCGCCAGTGCAATTTACAAGAACACGTAAATGAGCAGATGCGCTTGAGAAGATGCAATACTTTATTGTTGTATGTTACATTTTATATATGTATATATAGCATAATAAAATTTCTTCGTGTCGTATAAAACAACGAAACAATTTAACAAAACAAAAACTGATATTTCTTGTTTTTTTTTTTTTTTTATAAAAATCAAATAATGTTACATGTAGACAGAACGTATATAAGACATCAGCACACATCGATTGCATAAGTAAATAGTTTAGTTTCACATATACGACATACGCTTTACATAAATGTGATACATCATGATCTAGTTTTTTTTTTTGTTTTTTTAAACAACCGGATAAACGCCAACTAGGTATGTGTGAAAAATCAAACGCTACTCGTGACGCGATTATCTTAAACTTAAATAAAATAAACAGCATGTATGGTATAAATTAACTTAATTATCGATTGACAAATGAATGAGTTGTGAGTACATCGCAAAGAAACAAAAGCGGGTGGACACACATCGTGCAAAATCCAAGGGGTAGGGGGAAGCTACGAGTAAGTGGCGGGCGAGTGATTTCTCGGCGAATTAAAACGATATACCTTGAACGTTCTTCTTCTCGAGCAATTCCTGCTGTATCTTGTCGATATGCGTCTTGAACTCTTGGGCCAGTTCTAACGTTTTGAATTTAACGGCCAGTTGCTCGACCGTCGGTTCCTGATCGATGTAATTCATGCCGGCCCAAACCCAGGCCTTGTCCGACGTCGAGAGCGGTTTGAACTCCACGTCGGGAGTGATCAGGAAGTTGCAGACGACCTTGTGAACCTGTTCCCGACGCAGCAGCAATCGATAGGTACCGTGGCCGGCGTGATGCAGGATCTTCATCTCGCCGACTCCGCGTTCCTTCCACTCTTTAGTCGCGTTGTTGTACCTGTACAGCTTGGCTCGGTGATGAAACACTGTGTAGTGTAAAACAAGACACGAAAAGCGCGTTTATAATTTTGATCTGACACACAAATTTCGTTTTTTTTTGACGATATTGAGACACACAATTCTCTGAGGAGAATATAAACGTCTACCTTTCTCTTCGTCCTCTTCGCCAGTTCGGACCTCAATGGCGTCCGGCAGAGGTATTATGGGCTCGAACTGAGGATCGTGTTCTTCTTTCTCGTTATCCACTTCCTCGTCTTCCTCGTTGTCCTCTTTCTGCGCGGGAGCGCTCTGCGACGTTGTCGTCGAGCTGTTCAACGACGTGTTTGATTTCGAGCCGAACACTGACGAGCCCGCGCCGGCGAATTTGAAATTGGGATCTGAGAAACAAACAAAAAACAATTTGAACGCGGTGAACAAACTTGAACTCGCTTGTAAATAGCAATGGGAACACAATTTTACGAGGATTATGAGATACAACGTACCCGCTTTGAAGGCCTCAGGCTGCGCCGCCGCTGCGGCGAGCGTCGAGAACGATATACCGTTGTTGGACGAAAAGAGACCACTGCTTTCCTCGCTCTTCTGAGCGTTGTCCGATGATTGCGTGCTGAAGACGTTCGACGCTGTCGTTGTAGCCGCCGTGCTGAAAATGTTGGTCGCTACCGGCGTCGTCGTCGTTCCTAAAGTTCCGCCAAAGATGCTTGGCGACGTTGCCAACGTTCCGCCGAAGAGGTTCTTGGCCACCGTTGGCGCCTCGCCGAAGACTGTTGACGATGATTTATTGAAGATGTTTGGCACCGTCGTTCCCGTGGAACTGCCAAACGGCAAAGCGTTGCCGAACGTCATCTTGGGGAATGGCGAGGACCCGGTACCGAACACCGGATTGGTAGATTGACTAAGTTGATCGACGGTTGATTTGGTTGTGTCGCCAGCATTGGAAGGTGGCGTGGAGAACAGAAACGAATTAGGTTTCAAACTAATGCCGGGCGACGGCGCGCTTTGCACGGAGTTGGTTGTGACGGAGGTCGTTTTCGCGAAGACGTTGGTGGGACTGTTGTTGAAGTTTTCTCCGAAGATAGGCGACGAAGTCGTCAAGGAACCGCCGAAGATGTTCTTGCCGGTGTCGAAACTAAAAGTAGACGTTTTGAATACAGGCCCGCCGGTCGGTGTCGCCTGATTGAATATCGATTGGCCCGCGGTGCTGACGACCACGTTGGAAGCGGTCGAAGGCGGCGGATTTTGAACACCGGAAGGACTGCAAATCTTGGCGTTCTCGAGCGAGGTCGTCGTCGTCGTCGTCGCCGTCGTCGTCGCCGTCGTCGTCGTCGTCGCCGCCGCCGTTGTCGTCGTCGTCGTTTTTTCAGTTTCATTGAATTGAGGATTCATGCCAAACGAGAAAGTCATAGTTTTCTTGTCGTTGAACAGTTTCAAGTCTCCGGTACCGAAACTCATCGTGGAGCTGTCGAAGATGTTCGAGGCGGGAGCCTTGAACGTCGTGCCGGACGTTGTTGTACGGGTGGGAAATTCGCTTTTCGCCGACTGAGCGGCTTCTGTGGTCTTGGAATCGGTCGTGCTCGAAGAGAGTTTGACGGAGTCGTTTCTCGACGAGATCACTGGCTTTTCTTCCGACGGAGACCTCCAGTTCGTCGAGCTTTGCGAAGAAGCGTCTTCCGAATACAGCACTATGCTCGGTTCTTTGCAACCTATGCAGCCGGGACAGTCTTCCTTTTGTTTGTAAGCGTAAAAGTTCTCTGGCAGCTGTAGCTTCAATGCGGCCTCTTTTTCTTCAGGCGACACCTTCGTCTCGTAAACGATCTCGATCTCTGCGGCTGGCGGGCCGGCGATCTTCGTCGAGGTTCTCGCTGTTACCGGTTCGTCCGCCGCTTTCTCGCTGCTGCCGGTAATTGGTTTGACATTCATCCTGGCGTTATCGATCGCTTTCTTAAAGTCCTCCGCGATTTCCGACGTTTTAAAGCGACAAGCAAACTGCATGTATTCGATCTCGCCCTCGCTGTAATCGGCCGTGGTCCACAGCCACGTTTTCTCGTCCTTCGGTGTAAATTCCAAATCGGCGGTCAACAGGTGATTCAGACACAGCTTCAGCACGTGGTCCCGTCGCATGATCAGTCGCAGCTTGCCGGTCTCCTTGTGGCGCAGCAACTTGATGTCGCCGAGTCCGCGTTCCTTCCACTCCTTCACCGTGACGTCGAACCTGAACAACTTCGCCCGATGACTGTAGAGCATCTCCTCGTCCTCCTCGCCGGTCTTCACCTCGATCTTGTCCGGCAACGGCACGATCGGCGAGAACTGGATATCGTCGTTCTCCACGATTTCGTCCTCGCTGTTTTCACCGCCGCCGCCAGGCGACTTGACCGGTGACTTGGACGTGAAGTTAAAACCGAACGTTTTGCTGGGCGAGCCAAAGGTGAACGAGCTGTTCGAGATGGGTTTGACTGGCGTTTGCTTGTCACCGAACACGAAACCGCTCGCAGCAGCAGTTTCTTCAGATTTGGCTGGGGCTGTTTTGTCCTCCGTCTTGGACATACGGAAGCTGAAGGTGCTGCTCGTCTCTTTGGCGGTATCCTTGGGAATGCCGAAGGAAAACGTGGTGATCGGCATCGTGGAAGAGGACGAGGACAACTGGAAGATATTGGTTTGCTGCGGCTTGGGCGGCTGTGACGGATCCCTGGGCGTGTCGCACGCGACGCAATACACGTTCGTGCCGGAGTTGACGATGAGACAGCTCGAGCAGGGCCAGGAACCGGCGGCCGGTTTGAACAATTCCGACAGTGGCGGTTTGCCGGAATCGGTAGGTTTATTATTAGTCGAGCTGGTTTTGTTGCTTGTCGCTAAGGGCGACGGTGCCTCGCAGGCTATACACTTCGCTTGTGCGGCGTCGTTTCTGGTGTAACAGTCTTGGCACTCCCAGGAACCGGATGGCGGTTTGTACAGTTCCGACAAGGGCCTGTCCGTCGCTTGGCTCTTGTTCTCGCTTGTTCGGGCTGTTCCTTTCTCGAGTTCCTTCGCAACCTCGACCGGGCTGCCACCCTTAGCCAGCTTCTGTTGGCAACTCGACACGATGTTGTAGAACTGCGCGGCCAGTTCCTGCGTGCGGTAAGTCGCGGTGTGCAGCAGCCTCTTACTGGCTTCTTTGCCCTCGGGAGCGGTCCACTTGACAACCATGGTGTTAGTCTTGTACGTAAACGCCATGTCCAGGGGAACTTCGTGTCCGTAGACGTTTTTATTTCCGTCGTCGGTCAGTAACAAACGAAGCTTGCCGGTCTTGGTGTCCAAAAATAACGTCAGCAGACCCGAACGTTTGGTCTTTGATTGCTTCAAGTTGACGTCTTGGCAATGAAGGCTCATTTTTTCACTGAACAACTTCCGTTCGTTCTCGTTCTGCGATCGCAGAGTTTCTTCGCCGATCAACGCGGCGGATCTTGTGCCGGGCGGATGAGGTCTTCTCAGTGGCGTGATAATCTGTCCGGACGTGGTAAACAGCGTTGAAGCAGCGGCCGCTCCTTGATTCGATTCGGACAGCTGCGAAGGCGTTGTCGAGGGCGCGGAGAAAACAAATCCGGTAGGCGTCGAAGTGTTGGTTGTGATGACAGCGGTCTCGAACTTAGTGGTAGTTGGCATGGTGAAAGAAAATACACTGAACGGATTGACTTTCGGCGGTTCCTCGGGCTTCTTCGGGTCGCTCGGTTCAACATCCTTGACTTCTTGAATGATGGGCTTCGAGCTGAAGGAAAATCCTCCCAACGTCGTCGGGCCCGATTTTGGTTTGTCCGCTTCCGTCGCTGAACTGACCTTGGCTTGTTGCGTCGATTGCGATTGTTTTTGAATCTTGGACGTGTCGGAAGAAACGGAAGCTTTGTCAACGGTTTTAGACGGTTTCTCAGGCGACGCTGTCGTGGTAACTTTGACCTGATCGAAGGCCTCTTTGAACGCCGTCGCTTCATCGGCAGTTTTGAATCTGATGCAGAGCTTCTCAAGTTTCATCTCTTCGTCGGCGAAATCGTTCGCGAACCAGCACCAAGCCTTGTCGCTGTTCGCCAGAGGAATCAATTCCATGTCGGGTCTCAGCATGTGATTCGCGCAGATCTTAAGAACCTGATCGCGACGCATCAGCAGACGCACCTTGCCCTCCGCGTTGCGCAGCAGTTTCACGTAACCGACGCCGCGCTCCTTCCACTCCTTGTCGACGAAGCGGAACAGTTTGGCCCGGCTGCAATACAAAGTGTCTTCGTCTTCTTCGCCGGTGAAAACTTTCACTTTAGCGGGCAACGGTATGACGGGCACGAAGTCCGGTATCGGGTCGTGCTCCTGCTCGCACAACTCCGCTGATGTGTTCGGCGACTCGATCGACTCGTACGTGGATTTGACGACACTATCGGCTTTGTTCTGAGCGCTCGACAGAGCGCCGCTGATGATGGCTGTCTGGCTGGTCGTGATCGTGGACAATTGCGGACTGGACGTCGGATTGACGTAAGTCGACGGCATGTTGACAGCAGGCGGTGGCATGTAGAAAGTAGTCGGCGGTAGATTGACGGTGGTCGGTATAGTGGCCTGTGACGGCATAGGAATCTGGTAGCAATGCGGCGCGTTAGACGATTTAGCGGTCGTTGTCGTCGGTATCGTCGGTAGCGCTGTCATAGCTGTGGTTGCTGTCGCGACGGCGGGCATTGGCGAGGAGAAAGTGGCGACCGGTCCGCTTCCGAGCCGGTACTGCGGCGGTATGGTGACGCTCAGAGTCGGTTGGGCGAGCGGCGCCGTGGTCGGCAACGTGTCGGACGACGTGATGACCACGTTAACGGGCGGCGTCTTGTTCACCGGCGCGTCCTTGATAATTGTTGCCGCGGGTGTTACCTCCGATTTTGCTCGCGGCATCTCCAGTTTTTGCGTCAGCTGCAGATTCGCCGGACTCGCTGTTGCCGCGGGCGCTGTCGCCGTCGACATGAGATCGGACAGTTGAGACGGTAAGGCCGAGCCGAACAGGCCTTGCTGCAGCGAAGTCTCCGGCACCTTAGAATTCGGATACAACACCGGCATCGGATAGACATGCGGATACAGGGACGGCAGGCCGGCCTGAGCGTTCGGATCGGTGAACGGTATTCCTTGATAATATCCTTGGAAAATAGTTGCCGGAGGATACAGTGGGGGATAGGATTGTCGATGCGGCGCGAATATATTGCCGGAGATTGCGGGCGACGGTCCGGCTGACTGATTCTGGTAGTTCAAGTCGGCATACTCGTCGTCGTCGAGAATGTAGAAGTCATCAGGATCGACGGGCGGATTGATGTTCTGTTGTTGTTGCACGCGCTGTTGTTGTTGTTGTTGTTGTTGTTGTTGTTGTTGCTGCTGCTGTTGTTGCTTCTGATTTTCTTTGCGAGACTCTATCACTTCCTTTGCCAAACTGTCCATCTTCTCGGTCAGCGTTTTCATCTGAGTCATCATGTTCTTCGTCTGCTCCATCATGTTCTTCATCTGCTCGGTCAGCTCTTGCATCTCGTTGTCACGCGACTGCATCATCTGGCGTATCTGAGCGTCGAGACGCTCCGGACTCGGACGCGCTTCCATGCGCGTCCTCGACAGATTGAAGTAATGATCCTGATACTGCGATCTGTACGGCGTGCTGCTGACTTGTTTTGGCGTGCGGTGAACGTTTCTCTGAGGAGTGCCCAATATATTCGAACTGTTGTTCAGAGTCGTTACTATCGGCAACGACGTATTGTTGACCGGCTGCTCGCCGACGCTGTGAGCGGACGAATAACTCTCGTCCGACACGCCGTCGATGTCGTTTCTGCTCAGATCACCTCTGCCCAGGTCCGGATCTATTCTCTTCAACTCGTTCTCGATGTCGGTGATGTAAGTGCCGAGTTCGGCGTTCAGCGGGTGTTTGGGATTCATGCCGGGACTGCGGAGTCTGTCGAGTGTGAGGTAATAGCAGTTTCGCGCCTTCGACAGCATTATGACGTGCTGGGAGCGCATCTCCGACGTGAGACTCTCGCGCGGCGTGGAGTTGACTATCTCGTCCGCGAATATCTTGTAGATCTTGGCCTGTTGAAACGTCGCCTCCGGACACTTGAGCATTTGAAGCGCGTCGATGGCGCGTTCGTATTGCTTTTCCCGAATAAGTCGCTGGGCCAGCAGCAGCTTGCCCTCCTCGATCGCGTTTGTCAGTTCGATGTTGTTCATATCCTTGCCCTGATAATTGAACAACTTCGACGAAGACATACGCAACGTCTGATTGTTCTGCAGTCTCTCCAACAAAGGTATGACGGCGGTCCAGTACAGCTCCGAACGCGTCTCCCATCTCAAAATCTGGCCGTTCTCCTTGTCCTTCTCCCTCATCGTCTTCGCCCGATAATGGAACATGCGCGCCAGATGCACCAGCAACACCGGATGCATGCCGTGATTGCCGATGCAGCGAATAACCTCCAAACCCTGTGTCAATTCCTGTCGCAATTCGCCTATGTTTTCGTCCACGTTCTCCCGATTCGTGTACATCCTGTAAGCGGCGGACCACCATTTCTCTTGCGCGCTTGTGGACAACGTCGTGGTCAGATCGATCGGTAGTGTCGGCAATTTTTCAGGATTCACGAAGCTGCCGAGCTGTTGTTCTTCCAAAATGGCGGACGAGCAGAGTATCGCCGCGTTGAGGAACGCGTCGATGTCGATCAGACAAAGACTGTCGGGCGCCGCCTGATTCGTGTTGAACACCGAAAACTGCAACGTCGGGAAGATGTGCGAGTACTGATCCGGATACGGAGCGTCTTTCTGCTGAGGCCGATTCTCCAGACCGAGCCAGATCTGGTGATGCAACGAAGCGGGCCACACCTCTTGCGCGACTGCAAAAAAACAAAAAAGAAAAAGAAAAATCAACAAACACGTGTGAAAAAAAATTACAGAAGATATCAGTCCGTTGATATTTCTTCACTGGTTTAAGATAAGATTGTGCACGTACGTTGGTTGTAATGGCTCAGCTTGCTCGCGCAGAAACGCAGAGGAGGGTCGGGAACAGAATAGGTGTAGAAAAATGACTTCTCTCTACGATCTTGGTGCGTTTTGGTCACAAAAATTCTCTAAAGAAAATTAAAAGAAACGAGTGAATGCGCACTTATAGCACGCTTTTTTTAATTGTCACAATTCGCGTATAAAAGTTGATTAGAAACTTTACCTCGTAAACGCGTTTTTTCCAAAGTCCTGTGCAAAACTTGTCGATTTTATCCATCAGTCTTTTCATATCATCCTTGGCGTAGTCTTGAAGAATGTAACCTAAAACAAAATTACGGTGTGTATATATTACACACGTGTAATATATATTTGCAAGAATATCGTTACGTTAGATTTCGCAGAACGTACCGGCTTGACAACATCGATACGCGGCTTCTCTCGTCCACACGCTGAAATGTTCCTTGAACGTGGTATTCTCGAGATATATGTTCGCACGATTATCTATGGGAGACGTATGCAACGCGGTTAACAACAGGGGCGCGCATATTCTTCCAGCTTCGACCCAACTACCCTGCTCGCGTTTTGTTTTGCGCAACAATAAACAGGCCAGATGGAAATGCAACTGGCCCCACATGTGGTTAAGCAAATAGTCCGTGAAAACGTGCTGTTCGGAAAATTTTGACTTCATCTTGTTCAGATTCTGGTCAAAACTGAAACAATCATTTGTTTATACAATTATTTATTGTTTTATTTATATAAAAATTTTACCACAAGCTTTTAAACTTTCAACTTCAAGAGATATGTGCACGCACTTGAATACTGCTTGAACTGCATCCGTATAACTTAGTTTCACATCGTTGCCCTGCTCCTTGAGAGCAAGTGCTGCGTATCTATCCGACACAGACACATAGAAAAGCCAGAAAGCCCAGTCGGATGATTTGCTGTCCTTGCATTTTGTTAGTAATTCGTATAGCAACTGATACCAGACAATACTGTTTCTATGACAAACAGTAGATTCTACATTGGTGGCGTGTTCATAAGCTTTGTCTAATTTGCCTTGCGACATGTAATGGCATAATAATTTGATACGAAGTTGGACGTCGGTTGGTCTCGCGGTCAGTTCAGCTGGAAAAATATTTCATACATAAATATCTCATAATTTTTAAAAAAATTCTTTCAATTATTCTCCACGTGCTGGAAGTAACGTTTACACTTACATGCAATAAGCGCCTCAAGATCTTCACAGTTATTGATTGGTCTCTCTATTTTCAACAATTTCTCCTTTAATTGAAAAACTACTGGATGATGTGGAAATTGTTTGTCAGCTCTTTCCAGCCAGTATTTCACCATGTTGACGTTCATTCCTATATCTGTGTCAACTAGTAACTCGCATACTGCAACATTGAAAACAAAAACAAAGATAAAACTATGCCAACAAAGATATTTGAAAAATAGAACAGATACACGTGAATGTTTGACACATTACTTTTTAGAACAAGATCGTCTTGCTTCGCTTCCAACTCGAGGGAGGTTTTGTACTCATTCAAAGCTGCTTCCTTTTGACCAAGTGCCTCATAGACTTGACCCAACAATTTGTGGGCACCTGCGGAACTATCTCGCACTTCTAAGTAACTAGATACATATCTTTTTGCCGATTCGTAATCACCTACTTGATAATACAATTTGGCAACATTGTAACAACGAAGATTTTTCTGCAATTAAAAACACACAAAGACATTTTAGACAATCTTTTAGAAAAATAAAACTTACAAAATTTTGAAAACAAGCTCTCAATAAATTTTTTTTTTTAAATCTTTGTGCAGAGAATCTCTGGAGATTTGTTTTATTTTCAAAATTTACATATTAAATATAATACACGCAGTGTCTCACATATGTAAAAATACAACAAATAGTTTCTTGAGATATTTCACTTTAAAGTTAGTTTTTGTTATTAAATTTTGAATCCATCTTAAAATGGCTACAAATAAAAGCTGTCGTCGAAATCTGATCTAATCAAAAAGCGTCGGATCGGTATTGTGAAGTGAAAGAACCTTTTCCCGCGAAAATTCGCCATCATTGATACGCTTGCGACTCGTGCCCAACTCCGTTCGATGACTCAAGGTCTCCGGTACATGAGGATCACACGCCGTTTTGCGCATCGAACGCGTCTGTTCAACATTGATATTGTCATCGGGGAGACAGATGGAAAGTCAAACGGGGAAAAAATCGGACGGCGCGCGGCCGACGAAAACGTTTGGAGGGAAAACGCGACGCGAGAACCGCTTTGCGGAACGAAGTAACCTTACCTCGTTGTCATTCTGCAGCTTGCTGAAGATGTTTTGCACGTGACGATCGACGTCCTTCTTTGTGCGAAACATGCTGTCAGCTCGATGCCGACCGATCAACGGAACTTCGTTTCTGTCACACTCTCTGACGCGCGCTAATACGCTTTTTTTTAACTCGTTTTTCGTTCACTCACACCGTGCTCGGTCTGTTCACCGTTCGTTCATTACGCGTAGTCGCAAACACGTCTCTTTCAAACGGTCCCGTGGAATCCAACTGAATTCAACGCCGCCAACCGCGGCGATCGATAACGCGAATCTTTCCCTAGGAAGACAACAGAGATCGAAACAGCAGTCACAGCGCAGCGTGTCGCAGGCTGACCACCTGTGACTATCAACACTCGACTGACTGATTGGTCGAGTGTTGATCGATCGATTGACGCGAATCGTTCTGCGAGAGAAATCGAGTCGAGTTTCCGCCGGCCGGATTTTCGATTCCCGAGGAATTCGCCAATCGCATTGAGACGCAAATCCATCACTTCCGGAAAAGCGGCACGTCGATTGGTTCACCGTTGTGACGCGTGTTTCTTCGCACGCGTATACATGTGGGCATGGATGTAAGACGCCACCGGAAATTCGTCCGCAGCAGAGAATCAATTACCGAATTACTCTTACAACCGATACGATGTGCACCGGCGAAACTTCCTCTCGCTATGTGTATTCGGCTATGCACAATCGACGGTGGTTGTGAATTATCATCGACTGCAAAATGCGCTCTCACGTCAATTAAACGGCGTGAAGTGTCTTGGATCGAGTATCAAATCACAAATACGTGGGGATCACGCTTGTACGAAATTTTGTTTTCTGGAGTCAGTCAGTTCCAGTAAGTAGTGCCAAGAGGCGTTTCTGCAACGCCTGTAACCTTCAATCTGTTGTACAATCGATGATTTTTACTTTTGTCGTATTGGATATAGATTTGTCGTTTGCTTGCGCCAAATTATCAGTTTTTTTCAAGCTTGTCTCAGATGTGCAAAATTGCGAGTTGCTAAGGAAACTCTCTCTTTCTCTCTCTTTCTCTTTCTCTTTTTATCTTTCACTCACTTATCATGCAGTTCCCTAATGTGACTCCTCGTTGCTTCCCATTAAACTTTGACACTCGATGATTTAAAAGACATTTTCTTCCAAGGTTTTTTGTCACAAGTTTTATTTCTGAAGTATTGTCAATATGTACATTTCAACTGCAAAATTATAACATGTATTTTTTATTACTCACTTTTATAAGAATGTTTTTTTTTCCAAACTTACAGGTAATCTATTAAACTTTCATCATGGTTAATGTAAATGCGAGAGTGTTTTTCGATATCGAAGTGGGTGGACTACCTATGGGTAGGATAGTCTTTGAGCTCTTCTCAGACACTTGCCCCATGACGTGTGAAAACTTTCGAGCTCTGTGCACCGGTGAAAAGGGACTTGGAAAAACAACGGGCAAACCTCTGCATTATAAAGGAATAGTTTTTCACAGAGTGGTGAAAGATTTTATGATTCAAGGTGGAGATTTTTCAGTAGGTAATGGAACAGGCGGCGAGTCAATTTATGGCGGCACATTTGCAGGTAAATCTAAATGTGTTAATTAAACTTGATAGAAAAATAATAAAGTTCTTTTGGAACTACGATACAAAAGAATTATACAGTAGAGTAGTTTTATGGAAGAATAAAACCTTTGTTTTTTTTTTTTGAAAACTTCAACAGATGAGAATTTTATTATGAAACATGATAAACCGTTTTTGCTGTCTATGGCCAATCGTGGTAAAGACACTAATGGATCACAGTTCTTTATGTAAGTATTTTAATCAGTGCAATTAAATGGTTAGAATACGAACCATTATCATATAATACCATTATTTTCCTTTAAAACCGTTGATTGTGTCATTTGCACTTTTTTTTTTTTTTTATTCTGTATTCGTTGTTTTAAAAAATTGCAAGAAATATATTTACATCACGTGACATGACATCTGTTTTTATTCATGCAGCAAAACCTTGCAGGCGTACTTTTAGCAAGCGAGATATTGCAACAAGGTCACTACGTGTGATTTCCTTGATTGCAATGTGTATAAAGAAATTTCTCTTGAAAGGGAAGTTTCCTTGAAAAGTTTATATCTCTTCTCTTCGTTAAGTAAAACTAATCAGGTTTTGGTTTCAAACAGAGTTGCAAGGGCGAGCAAGCGATTTTAACTTTAATACAATCAACAAGATTCTTAACAAGCAATAGCAAAAGATATTAAATCGTTAAACTATCGCAATTAATGTGGTGATTTTCAAATTTGAGCTAAAGATGCGTGATAAAAGCCAGCAAATCTTAACACGAACGTAGAGTCTCGTTTCTGTTTGTGCGGCAACTCGTGGAGGATGTTGGAAAAAAAAAAAAAAAAAAAAAAAAAGACTCAGCAATGTTTTTGCGTAGTCGTGAGGGAAGGGTCTGCACTCCACTACTACAACACAATGACCAATGAAAGCTGGCTCTTTCTGTTCATCTCTCATCCCCTTAATCATATTTTGTTGTTGTAGTACTACACAACCAGCGCCTCATCTCGACAAGTGAGTACATGGCGATATCTAGTTTTTGCTTTTTGTTTTTGTTTTTTTTTCTTTTTTACATTCGTCGATTTGAAAAATTCTCTCGCTCATAATAACTCATTTGTATTTTACTCCCTTCCAGTGTCCACGTGGTTTTTGGAGAAGTAGTGTCTGGGCAAGAAATTGTGATGCATATTGAAGGACTTCCGGTAGACCGTATGTCACGTCCCTTGCAAGACGCTAAGGTTGTGAACTGTGGCGAACTGGTTTTGAAGATCAAAAGCAAAGGTACGACGTGCCGTTTCTTTACAAGAATCGAGAAAACGTGACAATTGTCACAATTTGTTTTTTGTAACTAACTTTCGTGTACGTTTACAGCGAAAAAACGCGAAGCGAAGCAAGAGAGCTCAGCGAATTCCGATTCTGATTCTTACACTGACAAGTCAAAAAAGAAGAAAAAGAAAAGGTGTGTTATCAAAAACATAGAGAATATATGTATTTTTTTTTAATCTTACAACACTTGTAACATATTTCACTTTGTTTTTTTTTTCTTTTTAAGCAAAAGAGCAAAGTCGGAAGAAGGTGAGATTGATTCTAACGAAGAAGAAGACGAACAGCCTCATCCACTGGTGTCCGTCACCAAGATCGATCCTGACGAGATTCCGGAAGTGCCCGCGAACAAGTTTCTGTATAGAGCGGGATCCACCAATAACGCGAATCAGAAGGAATTCAGACAGCATTACGGAAGAGATCGTATGCGATCTCATCGAAATAGCGGTCGTATTTTGAAGGGTAGAGGAGTATTCGTAAGTGAATCACAACTGTGTTTTACGAAATGCATGCGCCAGTCCCTTTTTTTTTTTTATTTATCGGATTGATGATTTTGCAAATCGTCAATTGTGAATGCCAATTGTGAATGCAAGCTTGTTCACACGAACGCACATCTTGAATTAAATTTCTAGAGATATCACGCGTCCTCGCGAAGTCGGTCCAGGAGCATAACGCCGCCTCATTGGAAACAAGCTCAAAATCGTACCATCAAACTGCACGAGTTTCAGGTACATAACCTGACGTATGTACGTGACGAAACATGTATAGCGCGTACATTCCCTGTTTTCTCGTGTGCATTGCAGAAGATAGAAAAAGAACGACTGAAGAAGGAAGAGGAGGCGAAGCAACGACAAACAATCCAGCATATCAGAAGATTCGTGGAGGACGTTAGCGAGAAAAAGAATCAGGCGCCGGACAATTTGGGCAACGTGCAACACCCGGCGGAGTTGATGGAGAACAAGGAGAACGATCAGACGGACGAGGCGACGACGTTGAATCAGATGTCGCAACAGCAGGACGACGACGCGAAGAGAAATGCGGACGGTCACGTTGTTGCCGCGCCGAACAAGGAGGAGAGCAAGCACGGCAAGAGCGAGAGATCGTTCAAACGCGATCGTTACAACGACAGAAGCACCCGGCGCGACTCGAGAGATCGACGAAGATACGGACGTTCCCGGTCGAGAGATCGCCGGAGATCCCGGGAACGGGACTACGATCGCAGGGGTAGTCGCGACAGGAGGAACCGCAGAAATTATTCTCCTCGCAGACGGGATTCTTATCGTGCGGGCAGACCCGGAAGGGACAATTACAGACAATACGACAACAGACGGGACAACAGACGACAAAACAATTACAATCAGGACAACGACGACGGTTCTCGTCACGACAAGCACAGAGACAACAAGAGAAACGACAACAACGCGTCCGAGAACCAACCGAAGTTCAAACGCCGCTCGCGATCGAGCAGTTCCAGCAGTCAGCGCTCCAAAAATTAAATTCTTTTTCTCCCGTTTACTTATCAAAACGACACGAAATGATTACAGTGTTTACGATTGTACTATCAACGAATCGCATACATTATTCGCAGACTAAAACAAGCTGTAATAACATTTAGAGCAACGTAGCTCGATTCTCTTAATGCTACTCGATATTTGTAGTCCGATCTTATAGACAATCCTCAAGATCGTCTCGTGTTCATCTCGCGGTGCGGGATTAGTTGCGAACCATCCGGAGGATGAGCTTGGGACGGATCTCAGATATAAGATCCGACTGTGAGTACCGGCCCTCTCTCTCAATTCCCGATCATTGGGCGACGTTGAGCGGAATTCAGCGCTTTTGCGCTTATTGTCTGTGATCGGCTTATTTCTCTGTGGGCAAATGTGTCCGCGTATTTGCCAATGACAAGCAATAACAGCAAGGTGTGCTCGTTTCCCGCTAAACCATTTAATTAATTTGTGCACATCCGAAAGATTTATATATACAATGAAATCTGTCTATATTTATACTCTCGTTTCGAACCTTTTTCTCTGTACGAGAAATTCGTACTCTCATTTCGAATTCTTCTCTCTACCTCTTTTCCCGATCACTTCAGGACGGGAATATAATACATCGTGTACTGTTCGACAAGCAAAACGTATCCGGAAATGTCCCTGTATTTAAACTTTTGATTCTATCGATTTTTCTCATATTATTCTCTACAATTGGATAAATTGAACAAGAAGAGGTGAAACTTTGAAAAATTGTTTAAGGAAATTCCTCAACAGATTAAAGTAACAACGTTTTTGTAAGTAAAAAAACTTGAACGCAAACGATGTACATCTTTGCAGAACTATGTGTTAATCATGTGTTAATTGTGATAAATAAAAATCACTTGCATCCCGTATCTCGTCTGTTTTTTTTTCCAAAAAAAACTCATAAAAAAAAAGCTTCACACACGTGGGTGTAGAATATCTCATATATATGTATATTGGCTTATTTTTTACAAAATATATTTTTTATAAATTGATTCATCAACTTTCTCTACATTCAAGTTGACAAAGCGACTTAAAGCTTAGCGAATAACAGTCGATCTAGATAAAGAACTCACGGTGAAACACGTGTAACGATTAATATATAAACGTAAAACCACCCTCGCACCAGTCTCCGATTACTGATCTCTTAGCAGAACTTTTTTTTTTTTTACATCTCGTGAATAAGTGTGGACGTTGCTTCGTTACGTGATCTGCGCGTAAATCACAAGTAAACATTTCGGTAAAGCTGCGGGTTTCTGGTTCAGTAATTTATTCACCACTGGTGATGATGACCGTGCGGCGGATTAGCGCCGCCGTAACGGGGCAACGTGGCGTAGCCCCCGTACGGAGCTTGCGGCATAGCCTGGTACGGATTGTATCCTCCTGGGAAACGAGAAAACGAACTTTGTGAACGCGCGCGTTTTAAATTATTATATAACGCACAGACAATTCGCACAGAATTGCAAATGTCTCGCGTACCTTGTGTGGCATACGGCATCGTGGCGTACGGGTTGTACGTTGTTGGCATCGGCGGGGGAACGTACGCTGGATACGGCGTTCCCGACGCGGTGGTGTAAGGCATGGGCATGTTACCACCTTGCACAGGGTAAGGTAGCTGTGGCGACGGTGCAGTAGCGCCCGTGGCTGTTTGCCCCGTCTGGTTTATGCCCGGCGGTCCTTGAATCGAATAAATGGCGATAGATCGCCAACAATTTATACACACATGATGAGACGGAATATTTGCAATAACTTTCGAAAAAAGGTTTTCACTTATATATTTTATTAATATTGTCGCAAAAAAATCTAAGAGACGCGTTGATAGAACTTATTGACGCGTTTATACCACTGCCATGATGCGACGGAATGTTGGGTGTTGTGGCGGGACCAGAATGACTCAAGTTCGTTGTTAAATCCTTCAGTAGTTCTTCCTTCTCGGTTTTCCGGGCGAAGCAGAAATCGGATATTTTATTTTGGAAAACCACCAGGAGCTGGCGAAAAAGATCAATTTGTTCAGACAATGACGAATCTTGCAAGAACATTAACGCGATTTTACAAAATTTGAATCGCACCTGTGTTAAATCGTTGTAGAACTTGGCTCCTTCCGTTAAGTTGCTCCTTAGTTGTTTAAATGCGTCATAGGCTGAGGCCAGCTTGCAGAGCACGGCTTCTCGCGCGCTGCCAGAACCGGCCTGTTCGTTTGTAAATTCCGTGTGGCATCTCTGAAAATCGCATCGCACCACGTTTAATATTGTATGTATTCCTATCTTTTCTCCAGATCTTTTTGCAACTTTGTTTTCCAGTCACATACCTGAATCTCAGCGACTAATTTTTCCTGCCGCGCTATGCTTTCTCGCACTTGTTTCTGCAGAGGTCCGTAACATTTTCCCAAACTCTCGACGGACAAATTCGGCTCGTCGATCAGACCGTCTTTAGCCAGTGACGAAAGAAACGTGCTCTTCATGTCGTTGGTAGCAGATTTGAATTCACTTTCAATAGCGTCTCGCTCAGCCTTCAATGTTTCCACCTGAGAGAAAAGAAATAAAAAGAACGTAAATTAAAATAAAAAAAACTTGATAAATTGGTCTCTTTCATCGCATCGTTCTTTATATTTCACACTTACGTCCTCCATCAACTTTCTGAGTTGTGCGACGACATTGCTTTCTTGAACAGCCGAACCTTGCGGAACAGCTCTACGGAGCTCGTCCTCATCCAAACTTAGAATTTCCATCCCTTCTTTGTGAGTTTCAAATTTTTCACGAACCACCTAAACACGCAATCGATATAACAATCGTAAAAAGTGGGACCCACCAAATTTTCTTCTTCTTTCCATATATAAATTTTTTACCTTATCAGCAGTAACCGCGTTATTGATGATATCGCGATACTTTTGTATATTGCTAGTAAATTGTTCTGTCAATCGGGCACTGGGCGTTCGCTTCCAGCGTTCTTTGAACTGTTCTCTGAGCTGATTATCAGAATCACGCTCTTCGTTCAGCATTCTCTCAGACTGCAAGCGCGATCAAGAAAAATATATGACACCGTCATACCGTAGTAGGTTTTCAAAAAGAAAATAATGTAAAATATTTGCACCTCATCAAGAAGCTCTTTGTTACGTTGCAGTAAATCCGGCAATTCTTTCATGGACGCTTCCAATTCTTGTATCCCACCCGCATCTCGCACGTAAGCAGCTTTCTCTAATAGCGACTGAGGTAATTCTGTTCCACTTGTATCCTCTATAGCTGCCGGTAGATTCAAACTCGCCAGAACACTGCACGCGACCAATTTCAACCATAAAAATCATTGCCCCGCGATCTTAATATCAAGAGCGCGATCGGATGATATCTCACCTGTTCAACAGTTGTGTCATTTCACGAAGATTCGAAACTTCGTAATTAACAAGCTCGTTACGGCGATTCTCATAGGTCGACAACGCTTGATGCACAGGGACAGGCAACAGTTCCGCGAACAGATCTGCAAATATATATTTCAAGAACGGAGGTTTCACGGAGATTTAAGAACCGGAAAAAATTAGGTAATCAATTTTGTCTTCATGGAACTTCCGTCAATCTCACGAACCTTTGAAATCGGAACTCAGTATCTCGGAAAGCGGCAGTAGTTTGGCAACACTGGCCTTTCCTATAGCCTCCAGACTCCTCACATCCGGGATCCTCTCGTGATATATAAAGTCGTTGTCCTTCTTCGCCTCCGTTAGACTCCTCTGCGCTTTATTGGCGTAATCTTGGAACAAGCTCGGCTTATTGGATCTGTCCTGAGCAGCTTTGAAACAGTCTACAGCGTACTGAAAGCGTCAAACACAATTGTGTTACGCACAATTGAAGATAAGAATTTGCAAAAAAATGAATAAGCTTTGCAGCATCGACAACTAACCTCCAGTCTAGCGATTTCTTCTCCGATCAACTTGCTGTTCTTGCACACAAGCGACTGAAAATACTCCGCCATGCCGCAGTAACCAGCTTGCTTTGCTCCTATCTGCAATAACATTTGCTCGTAACACATATATGCAAAAAGGTGATAACAACGTTGCTACTTTCACTGATGCACACTAACCAAAGGCACCCATTCTTTGTCCCAAAACGAGCGAAAGATCTCCTTCTGAAATATATTTAAAGCATCTGCGTACAATTCCTCTGCCTGGGCCGCTAATCTGGCAACGATACCGTCTTTCATAGAATCGTGAATTGCCTTGTGCACGAATATTTCTTGCGCTTGCGCAAGCATCAACGTGCTCAATGCTCCGAGAGTTTCCGGACTGATATCGGGTGTCGGTTCTTGTTGAATGGCCATCATCACATTGCCTTTTAGATAATTAAATATCCCGGCTGATTGCTGAAACGAAACGTCAGAGAAAAATAATAAAATTATCAAATCTTTAAAAAAGTATTTAAAAAAAAACAAAAAAAAAAACAGATAACAGCAAACCTGAAACAACTTAGCTGCCAGCTTCAGTCCTTCGTCGCTTTCTAATGACTGCGTGGCAGCGACAGCGCTTTGCAAAGCGGCGATATTGAAGAGCACGCATACCTTCTCGTACGCTAATGTACTGATTGCTGCATACAACATTAGACATTTTGTTACAATTCTATCGGACATTTGATTTTAAGCGCAACTTATATCGCTTTTATCTTATCTATCGCTCTTGCACAAATTCTCAGAGATAATATCTTCCTTTCGACTTATTGTCAATCGGTTGCTTTGCAATTAAGAATAACATTGTAACGTTTTTCAACACTCACTTAAACTAAGTTTTCCCCCAAAAATTGTACGATCGAAAGCGTCTTTCCACTTGAACGGTATCTGCAACTCGTGAGCCGGTATCTTTTTCTCCAAAGCGTTCAACTGGTCGTAATAACTGCAAATTTAAATTACAGATTTGCGATGTATTTATCGCAAACATAACATGATAAATTTTTCTGTTATTCTTCTACTTATGTTAGTCTTCAAATTGTGAATTTAAAATCCTCAGGTTCTTTTAAAACAAAAACAAAGACGTGTGAGTGATTCTTGCGCTAAAAAAATTACAATCAAAACCATCAGACATTGATTGATAAGATGATAGTTGATTCTTGATATGGTGAAGTTCTTTAGGACAGGAGAAATGTGATCAGCAAAATCAAGTAGTCCGGAACGTCTCGGAAGATTATGACAGTCGATGACATCAGTGATTGTCGCGCGATCGAAGGAAATGACACTTAAAGATGACTCATACCTGTAGATAACCTGCAACGAACTCTCGTACTTCTCGAAGGCTCGCCACAGAGCGTTGTTTCTCAGCTTGCTGAACTCGGCGATCGCGTCCGTGTAATCCTTCTGATTGCCCGGATTGTTGTACGTCGACTTGATGACATTGGTGAGCGGTTTTATCACGTCAACGTCGGACGGTTTCTTCAGCGGGATCGCGATCAGTTCGGCCATTTTGACCAGTTTGACATGTAATCAGCAGCTGCTCGCAAGGCTGGTGTACAGCGGCGAACAAAACTTCGCGCGGGGGTCTTACGACTTGAGAAGGCTAGTTTCTATCTAACGGTAAATGGCGCCAACGAGCGCCATTTAACTACCGCATATCATTTAACTACTGCACTTGTCCAAAAGCTGCATTGATAATGCCACCGTTTCTTCTTCCTATTGCTATTGTACTATGTGTGCTATATTTTTTAACCACACCAGAAACAGTAACTATTACTGCATCTGACAGTCCGCAGTCTGTGCAAAGTGGGACGGAAAAATAAGCACATCATTCTACTTGATTCTATATTAAAATGTATTTTCTGCTGAATAAAGATGCAATTATGCAAACGTTACTTGTAGTTCTTATTTCTGCGATCTACCTAAAATCCTTAAAACTTCCCAAAAAGTATCAGGAGAACATAACTAGAAAAGAAGTGGCACAGTTTCTAGTGGGCGGGGCGATTAAGATTAATCGCCCCGCCCATTAACCCCGCCCACTGCCCCGCCCACTTGAAACTTTGTGCCACCTCTTTGCTAGTTATGTTCTCCTGATACAATTTTTCAAAAATTTCCAAAAATTCTTAAAAATCTGAGAAAAAGTATCAGGAGAACAAATATTCTTTGAGCCACCTCTTTACTGGTTATGTTCTCCTGATACAATTTTTCAAAACTTCCGAAAAAATCTCGACAAATTTTAGAAAAAGGTATCAGGAGAACATAATCAGCAAGAAGGTGGCACGAAGTTTCAAGTAGGCGGAGCTTTCTTGGAATCGATTATTAATTCTTGGAATCGATTATTAATTCTTGGAATTCTCGGAATTGCTCCGCCCACTCGAGTCTCCGTGCCACCTCTTTGCTAGTTATGTTCTCCTGATACAATTTTTCAAATTTCCGAAGAATCTTTCAAAGATTCCAAAGAAATTTCGACAAATTTTAGAAAAAGGTATCAGGAGAACATAATCAGCAAGAAGGTGGCACGAAGTTTCAAGTAGGCGGGGCTTTCTCGGAATCGATTATTAATTCTTGGAATTCTCGGAATTGCTCCGCCCACTCGGTCTCCGTGCCACCTCTTTGCTAGTTATGTTCTTCTGATACTTTTTCTTAAAATTTTTCGGAATTTTTAAGGATTATAGGTAGAAGGAAGGTTGTAGAAATAAAAACTACAAGCAGGTTTTACATAAGTTTATCTTTATTCGGCAAAGAATGTGTAGTGTACTTATTTTCCCGTCCCACTTTGCACAGACTGCGGACTGTCAGATGCAGTAGTAATTTACTGTCTCTGGTGTGGTTAAAAAATAAAGCACACACGTATGCACAATGCTTTAGAAAATCGAGATCTCAGTGATCGAGAAAATGATCAGCCAATCGCGTTGAAACAACTCGATCTGGTGAGATCTCGAATAGACTTTAGCGTTGCAAGTCCGCATCAGTGGCCGCGTTCAGCAAAACGAATTGCTGAACTGTAGTTTTGTGAACACTCGACGTTGATGCATTGGGTCTAAAGAAGAGAGCCAATCATATTCGATTGCTACTAATGAGCTTAATTGTTTCTAAACGCGATCAGTGTGGGCAACATCGAGAAGCTCGTTTTTAGATTGGCAGTCTTGCTCAATTCGCGCGCGACGAAGTCGGAGTTCGCGGGAGAGCAAGAACGGTAGTTGCGTTTTTATTACCGCGTCAAAAAGTGAAGTTATTGTGAAAATATTGTGAATTATACGAAGACATTCTCACGATGTGTGAACATATCGGAAACGAGAACGTGATGTTTCAACCAGGAAGTGAAACCAACCGCGGTCGTGAGGTAAGTAAAAGAAAAACAGTCTGTGTCTTTCTCTTTCTCTCTCTTTTTCTCTCTCTCTCTATTTCATTTTATTGATATAAAACAAACAAACACATCAAAATCCTTAAGTGTATTTTATAAATAACAGAGCATAGAGAGGTAACGATTAATAAATAGTACAAGTCAAAGTGAATTTATTCAAGTGAAAAAAAAAAAATGATCATTGCATCTGCCCGTTGTGGCCGTAATATATCCTACCGAACGCGATTACAACTACAGATTTAACGTTTACTTTGAACTCCGTATTTTTGACGCTTAATCGACCGTCTGGAGAGTGGAATCTCCACTACGCGTACTTAAACGTCAAAGTTCATTCTTGCGGTAGCCGCTAAAAGCCGCTTCCGTTCGATAATAAACGCAGCTGACAGCAAAAACGCCGATTAATAGACTGCCGGTCGATTAAGTGTCAATAAAAAAATTTGCACAAATCTTTCGTCACCTGTTAATTTCCTCGCACGATATAAAATTTGACAGTAAACTATATTCAAGTATATATATATATATATATATATATATGTATATGTATATGTATATGTATATGTATATGTATATATATATATATATGTATTTGTATAAAGTATCTCTATCTAGTAAATTTTTTTTTTTTTAATTTGAATATATTATAAAGATATCAGGTACTCCGAAGAAAGAACACTACAAATTTAAGATATCATCGGCTTCCACGCGCTATTGTCGTTCTGTGCGGCGGATTGCGTATCCGATTGCAGCATGGACGCTTCCGGTTTGAAGAAGTCAATGATGGGATGATAGTTGTAATTGATTCTCTTCTGCGGCTCCTGGTACTCGTCGTCGAAGCCGCCGTTTTGCAGTCTCGACGTAGCGTCCACGTCCTGATCGTACGGCTGACTGTAACTGATGGAAAATAGGATGATCGATGATCGCAATCAGATCGTTAATTGACAAATTGATAAATTTATCATGAAAAATGCACGCTCACCGGATGGTGACGGAGCTGTTCATAGGCGTCTCCGTGTAATTCTCGACGTGGGAGGTGGACTCCCGTCTGAAAGGCGGCCTGTTGAGTCGATTCGGTCTCGTCCCCTTCGTCAGCGGTCCCTTGTAACCCGGTGCTCGCGTGTTGGGCGCGTGCTGCTGCGGCAATTTGTCGTACGGCCTCGGGATCGGCGCGGGCTTCTTGTGTCTGTTTCTGTTGGGAATAGTGAAACTGGGCCTGCTCGTCGGATTGATCTCCAGCACCGGCTTCTTGTTGCTGGATCCTGCGGCAAACGGAACGTGTCCGCCGAGATCGACTGGTGAACGAGTGATAGTCAAGGACGTACCGAGGATGGAGTCGAAACTCGAGATGAGATTGGGAAACTTGTTGACTTGATTGAGACCGCCGGGCTTGTTTATGTCCTGAAAGTCGTCCTTCTGGTCGTTGATCGTGGCGAATTCCGCGCCCGGGAACGTCTCCTTCTTCTTCGGCGGGGGATCCTTCTGATGCGGCGGGAAGATCTCGGAGTAGCCGTGCACGTGGCAGCTGCAGCAGGTCGGCACCTTGAATATGTCCATGTGCAGTCCCAGTTTCTGATCCCACGTCAGCAGCCGGTGGTAGTTGTAAATTTGCACGCAGGAGGAACGGTAGTTCTCGGAGATGAACGAGCAGCTCGATTGCGGATTGCTATAATAAGTTATTTTATACATTATCGTTCAAAGAGAGAAAGAGAGAGAAAGAAAGAAAAAATAATTTAAGGATAATTTCGGAAGTAAAAATACAATACAAAATGCAATTATTTTCACGCGAGAGCGTATAATTTATCAGACGTATACTTTTTATTCTGCTGGTTAAAGAAAGAGCTTACGTAAATGACTATATAATTGATGCGCAAATAAATTGCCTTTCGTAAAATTTAATTCGCACATTTATATTAATACTTACGAGCATTTTTCGAGTCGTATCGTCTGGGTGTGTTCGCCTGTATTTATTATGTACTTCCAGATACCGGAAGCGGCTCTCGCCAATTGCGGGCGGGCGTATTTGACAGTTGACGGACAGGTGAAACCCTCTTCCACGTTGTCGAAGGGATTGTCGGATCTTCTGTGAGCCGGAGAGATATATGAGTGTGTGTGTGTGTATTACGTGGGTGAGTAATAATAACGACACGAGTGAACAAATAAAAGAAATTAATTGTTTCCTCATTTTTCACCTTTTAATTTCGTTGCTCTCGTATCTGTTCTCGTAGCGATACTTGGTTTCCAACGGCAGAGGGACGGGCAATTTTTCCTCGGCACTTCCGGCCGCATCCTGCGCCTTGTAATCCGCGAGCAGTGCCGCTACCATTTCCTTATTGGACCTTAAACTTCTCATTATCGCCTCGCTGGGAAGGTAAGGACTGTTGTTAACATTTTTCTCGCGAAAGCGAACGAAAAATAAAAAATAAAAAAGCTCTCTCTATTTTGTTCGCGTCTTGCCGCCGCGTCGGCTCTTCCGGAGGACGGAATCTGGCGGAAAGTGAAAACTCCGCGGGAGCAATTAAGACGAGCCCGGGAGATTTTTATCTCGACCGTGTATGCAAATTTATCCGCGTAACAATGTCCGTCATTAATTTAACGCCGAAACGAAAGTTCAGATATACTCACTGCGGATAATCGTTGGCCTCGAGACACACTGTCTTCGTGAAGAAAGTGCATTCGTTTTCCGTGGGCTTCCTTTTCGGCTCGCTCGGTCGTTTAGACGGTCGCATGACGGGCGGCCGCGACGGAGCTGCAAAAAAAAAACCGATTATTGACTCGCTCTCGTTCGAGCGAAGCTTCGTCTCGCGATTGTTTCGTCGCGCAGAGGAACACATAAAAAAAACTGACCTGTGTAAACGTTTCTTCTGTTCGTCGCGAACGGCCTCGGGGGCAGCTTGATGTGAACGGGTCGTCGTCGCTCGCCAATTCTTATCAGTCGCAATTCCTGCGCCTGCAATTTTTAACAATTTGTCTCACGCGAAATGGTTGAATTTGAGCCGTAGAATAATTCTGGTTTTTTCCTTCATGTTTTTTTTTAACATATGAAAAACTTGTATTAATTCGTTAATGATGTGTACGCGACAAAATGTAACTCGCAGTCGCAATTCGTCGTGCGAATGTTTCGAGTCGCGATATATTCTTTTCGTAATTATAAGCGCGTGGCTGCGCACACATTGTCTGCGCGCGCTGACCTTAATGATCACTTTTACGTAAGTTCATTTGGGAGAAACGTCGTTTAATTACGTCGCCAACACAAGTTCATTTCGCTACATGACTCGTTAATTGATAATTTATGGAGAGAAAAAACAAAGCTTTGCGCCTCTTTTATTTCAATGTGCGCACCAAAAAAAAAAAAAACAAATTAAATCAACAGCATCAGTTTGTTACATCCCGGCGATGCAAAATCAATATTGAACATAGTTGCAGATAGTTGCTTTAAGGATCTAGATGTTAAATTAATTAATCGCACATTCAATTGAAGGAACTATTTATTTTTGTGGCAGCCAGGTGATATCTTTAATTGGAGCAACTCTATTTTTTTTTTTCCATGCACGTGGACTGTCACAGGAGAGCTTCCATAATTAAGTCGTGAATAATCCGGACACGAAACAAATCCGGTATCTATATCTGTACGCCAATTAATGAATAGAAAGTCGGGATGTGTATTCGACACGGTGACGCGAGATCGTTCGGAAGACGGGGTCCCTACGACGAGAGACGTCGCAATAAAATATGTCGAACGCGTGAAAGTACTCGCACGTAAAACGTGCCGTTTAAAAGACCGATACGCGAACTAAATTCTTCTAGAGAAGAATCCGAGATATCTGAACACTTTGACCCGCGTGTGAATTGCAAGAAGAGAGAAAAATTCTAAAAAAATCGAAAGAAAACTGTTCCAAGATTTTGCGAGAGAGATTTTTCCGGCGAGAAATCTCGTGCGAGACAATTTTCGATCGCGTCTTCGACACGGCGCGTCGATCTCAGAACATCGACACGTGTGATAAATGTAATTATACAAGTCTTCCCGCGATCTCTGTTTGCTAAATCAACATGCGATCGCGGCGCCGAAACGTCATCGTCGGTTTAGAAATCGCCGCGTGTGTGTGTGTGAAACGGAACGAATTTATTACACACGTAAAATTCAATATTTACAGACTGTGAGAAACTCGTCGGGGAAAACACACACATATTTAATTGGCGGGATAAATCTCGCTGAAATTTACGACGCAAGCCGGACGCGTCAAATTTCGACTTTCTACACCGCGTTCGAGAAAAAGTCGGCGCGTTAGATCACTTGTGCGCGCATCCCATTTCCGACGCGTATTCTCGTACCTCGGGTAATGCCTCGGGATTCTCATCGTCCTCCCGATCCGAATCCTCGTCGGAATCCTCGGATATGAACCTCGTCACGTCCGCGTTGCTCGGCATCGTCAGCACCCTGCTCCCGTTCTCCCTGTTGTTTTCGACGACGGGAAGTGGCGAGGAGGAAGTCGCGCCGTAGTCGTTCTCGCCGGACCTTCTCGCGGAAATCAACCGCGCCAGCTTTTGCGGCGGAGTCGCGCGCGTTCTCGGTGTTACCGCCTGGGAAAAGGAGAACTCGAACTTTACTTCATCCTCCGGCGATTGTTCCGGCAAAAGTTAATATTTAGCAGCAAATGTTCCGCGATTCAATTGTCTTAAACAAGACAATTCGTAACGTGCATACATTTTTTTGTACTTGGATGTGTTGTGTCACGAGGAAAAAAAGGAGCGCAAATCAAAGAACGAATATCGGAATGTAAAGTCTTTCTCAGGAGCGAACCGCGCTTACGTACTTCTTGAACTTTGCTCGTTTTGTTTTTGCCGTCCTCGCCGATGAGCCTGAGCGACGCCGATATCTTCTCCTGCGCTTTCTCGCCATCGTCGACGTCTACATCGCCGGCGTCCTTCTCGGCACAGATCGGGGACAGCAGTGCGACTGTCTGTGGAAAAGACGCAGACGAGACAAAAAAGTTATTCTCGCGCCCGCCAACGAACCGTTAAATTGCCGCAGTAACGTTATCTTGTTCGGAATAAAAAAAAAAAAACCGGAATTTCCGATTTTAACGAATATTCGCTAATTGGCTTCTAAGGTCAATCAACTTTTTTTGCTTAAATCTCGAATTTGTGGCGGCGTGTAAACTTTAACTGTCAGCGAAACGGTACTCGACGCTTTAAACATCCGACTGAAATTTTTTAAAACTAAATTCATACGTTAATTAATATATATCTGATATATTTTTAATTAGAGAGTACGTCGCGCGCGCATATTGTTTTAACGCGAGTAAAAACGCGCGGCTCGCGCGGCGAAAAGGGACAATATAAAATATAAAAAAAAAAAAATGCAACTTCCGGAAAGAAACAATCGTAACGAGCGTGCGATGATCCCGCTATACGGTAACGTACATATATGTGAACCGCTCGGGAACCGCAGGGAAGCGTAAATTACGTTACGCATCTCTTGTTTGCCAAGAGCGAGCGCATCAGGCGGGATTATCGTGCAAGAGATCTTCCTTTTTCGTTCTTTTTTTTTTTTTTTTGCGAGAAGGATGTCCGTCTCCGAGGAAACAACGGGCGCGCGCGTTCGGCCCGTTGCACCCAGGAAGTTGCGGCCACGCAACTTTTGCGCGGCACGTGGGAGAGCTCGCGCACTTTTTGTGCAATCGTTGAGAAAAAAAGGAGCTCCTTAAAAAAAAAAAAAAAAAGGAAAGAATCCCCAGTTCGTGAAAGTAACATACAACGGCGTGTGTGTTCGATCAATCGCGATCCCGATGACTGATGGCCCGTTAAATACAAGAGTCTCGGACGCGCAATTTATATTACACGTGTATGTAATTATCGCGGAGACCGCGAATTATTTGGTGAAAGTTACAAAACGACGACGCGATTTACAAATCGCGTCGTCGTTTTGCCGATTTGTATATAATTTAACCGACGCGCGTGATAAACGTTTTCTAATTTAATTAGCATCAATCGGAGTAGTTAATTATTTCGAGCGAGATGACGATTTTTTTTTTTTTTTTTTTTTTTTT
>QVNW01002389.1:0-21785 GCA_014825475.1 Pseudomyrmex flavicornis
GATATAATTTTATTATGTATTATTTTATATCTACTAATTTTATTATGTATTCTACATAATAAAATTAATAGATATAAAATATTGACTTCACATAGGAAGGGAAGGGATTTTTTTGTTAACGAGTAGATATATTACATATACACGCACACACGTACAACCCTATAATTTATGCTGTAGATCGCATTGCAAACAATTCAGATAAAACAATCAGGTGCATCTTCTGTAAGAGACTATTTTATAATTTGCATCTCTATTACATACTGTAATAATTTGAGATTTGTTAACATACGTACATTCCAATTGACATTTTTCCCCGTTTCCGTCCTTTGTTAAATCGAGAGTAAGAGATAAGAGATGCGCGAAATTTTCTACTTCTAGCTACGACTATTATTAAAACCGAGATGCAATTATTAAACGTGTCCCATCGCCTAAGTAAATAAAACAAGTTCCGAAACGTCAAAATAACATAATTGAGATTGTTATATAAGATAATCAATAGTTTTGATTATATATGTTACGAGAGTTTTTATGGAAGAGAATCTTCAGACACGCGCAAAATTACAAGATAATAATATAGGCAAATAGAAGTTCGAGGCAATACAATTTTAGTACAGAAACATACATAATGTATACCATTACCAACTTTTTTGTATTTATTATCTCTATCTCTGTACTAATACATATAGAGAAATGTATGGAATTTATTATTATGGGTATGATACGTCCAATTGTGTGGAACACTTGGAAAGTATTCATACGTATCTAATCAAGTAATTTAGATACAGCGGCACAATTTTTGAGATAAGTGCTCGAGTTGTCTTCGCAGAAAATCTATTATTATTATTAATGTGTTTTGAGAGATTTGAATATAGTATTTTACAAGAAACTTCTATACTATAGATATAATTTATACAATATATGTATGATAATATATATTAAATAATATGTGTTTTTATTTCGTTTTAATAAAATAACTTAATAGTGTACACAGCAGAGACCTAAACTAAGAAAATCTTTTAAGGCAACAGAAACTTATGTACGTTGTAGAAATGAGATATTTACTGTTTCAGAGTAAACTGAAAAGTTTTTGTGCTATACATAATTATCTTAAGATATTTGTAATTTGATATCTGTATTTTACTCTGATTTATTTTTTATTAAGGGATTCAGGTTTATGCTGTGCAAAAGCTATTTGTATATCCATTGAAAAGCACACTGAACGCCATTATTACTTAATTCTTGATGTATGTTGTTATATTATAAGATGATATTTTGCGTATAAGTTTTTCGGAGGACTGAAAAAGTAAAAAAAACGCATAATTTACAATAAAATTATATAATTATCATTATCTCCTTGTGGCACGTTGTATTTTTCGTTCTAAAGTCGCAATCTATTCACGCTTCACAAGTAAGAGAGAAATGTCAACAAAACACGTACTTACAGTCAAACGTCTCTAATCTCATCAAATCTCAAAATTTCTCCACTCATATATTTGCCGCCATATAGTGACGCATGTGCAGAATGACAAAATGATTTCCGACTCACTTGAACCAGAGAGGAAACCACTCACAGTCTTTCTATCTCCCTTCTCAATCTGAAAGTGGAAGATTCTGATTGGTTGATTCTCTTACGGCTAGTCAAAAGGCACTGTGTTCCAGGCCTAAGTCCAGCGGTGGAGCAAGCAAAATGTAGAATGGATGATGGAGTCAGTGGTGCCGCTACCTTGGTACTGTTTACTTCAGTGTCGTGAACGCGTTTGTGAGTTTATTCTTCTGACAAACTATACGCGATTTCAGTGCCCCGACGTAACTAAATTGCTCGACCCACACAAAGAATAATCAAGTTGACGCGATGTTAATCCAACATGACAAAGATCGGTGTTGCGCTGCTGTAAAATTATACGAGTAAGCTATTTCCTGAGTGAGTAATTTTTTTTTTGTTTTCAAATGGATACGAGACGGCCCGTTGGGAAAACTACCGCGACCCCAATCAGGTTAAAGGCTCTCTCGCCTGATTTACCGTTCGTTGTCGTGAGTACAGTGCGTGGGCATCACGCACTGTAGAAACACGCGTCTTTATCTAGCGACACTATTCGCTTTCGAAGCACTTGCCAAATTTTTAGAACGTAACGTCCACTTCTTTCCTTCGCTTTCTTTTCTTGTATTGTTACATATTTTGCGTATATTCGTTTATTTTTCTCATTGTCATAAACTTAATAAACTTATAAGACAAAAAAATCGCTTTGAAACAAAATGTACTTGAATAAATATATATTTTTGTATATATTTCAGACTCGAAAAATGATGATAGAGATTGAAAGCTTCGTAAATTTCTTTTATTTTTTTAACGTCGATTTAATTAAGCAAAGTGAGACGTTTCGCCCAGTGACGAGCGACCACAGTAAACTATTGATTTCGATTTCGACATTGGACAATCGTTACTCGATTTACTCGATTGCACATCGAGTGGTAAAATGTAGCAACACGCAAACAAAAGATTCATCTGCAATATATCATTAGGAAGTGGAAGAATAATCGCAAGAATTGCTCTTTTAGTTTTATACAAAAAAAAAAAAAATTAAAAAAATAAAAATAAAAAGTAGAGAAAAAGTCGAGTGACAATTTCTCTAGAGCTTGTATAACACACGATACTTCATGTTAAATCGCATGTGAGATGCCACGACGATTTGATATAATTTTTTAATTTTTAAATCGCGATAGATCGATTCTTGCGTGCAAGGACAAAAAAAGCATTGTGCATCGCGGGCTTAATTAAGGCGATTGGAACAGACTGATCGGTCGGAAAATGAATTGAACTTTGTAATTTTGTTCAAAGATATATAAATAAGTAGAGGTCATGGTTGATTATGCAGATAAATATATCACACTTTGACGATTAACATTAAAAACAACTGTAGAAAATTGACGAAGTTATTCGGTGAAAATTGTAGTGGTGTGGAAAATGATCTGCAAAACAAATTTATCAAGTGTTTTTTGTTAATTAAGCTTGCAATTCTCTTATCGTATGAAAATTTTTAATAATTGTGAGGACATAACATTTGATAGAAGAAATTACGCAAAAATGTTTTCTTATTAAAAAACAAAAGTATAATACATATCGACAAACCCGCACATAGATCAATAGAAAATTCTATGAAGAATATAGTTTGAATAAATTTGAAGATTACAAATTGTGAGCAGCTTTAAAAAACGCTGTTCGAAAAAAATACGATTGAAGTTATTACACGCATCTTTGTCATTTTTTCGAAATTTTATGTAAGACTTAGAACACATTTTTGATAGTTAAAGCTGGTGGTAACATATAAAAAATCTTTTAGAGTTTTTTTGACAATTACATACCGTGCCTTGACTTCTTAATGACAAATAAATCGAATACTGTAACAGTGTTTTTGTATCATTATGATGGATATATTTGTTTAATTATAAGAAATTGTTAGAAATAAATAATGAACAAAGATATTAAAGTAATTTATATTAATAATGTTACAAGAGGTGATAATTATACGTAAAAAACTAAAAATTATGTAATTTTTTTCGTAGGGCAAAAAGTAAATGGACAAAGGTCGTAATTCGCATTTTTTTTTTGTCAAAACCACTCGAATCTGTCGGTAGTTAAGCTCGTCGGAAGCATTAGGTTTCGTTTTAGGTGTGGATGAACAATTAATGTAGACGGAAAAACGAAGGAATCGATAAAGCAATGACTCGAGAAAGGCCAAACTTCCAGTTACGAAGCTATGTACTTTCCCCCGTGTGTGTTCTCAAGCGAATCGATTTACTAAAGTTAAACGCTACCGATTAAATGAATGTAGTACCTACATCTCGGGTCACATACACACGATCTTATGTCCGATGAATTATTTCCGTGGAATACATAAATGGGTGATCGCGCGGTAAACGTCGAAAAAAAAACAAAGCGTTTTCATTTTCAGATCGCACGGCATCGCGGAGTCTTCGAGAAAACGTGTGATTACATCGTAAGAAATTGGATGTCGTAATGTGTGGAATCTTACTCTCCTATTGTTGTTACCATGTTCTCATGCGTCGGCGGCGACGGAATACTGAGAATTAAAAGCGCGTTAACAACGACGGACACTCGTTGCGGAGAAGGATCCTAGTTTCAGTAAGACAAGGCAATTCGACAGTGAAATGGACGGTTTAAGAACCGGTGTTGAACACATTAACATATGTGTTCGCTTTCCTATCGCGATTCGTTGATATTTATTTATATTTTCTAATTTCACAAGTGTGCGCCTCATGTGTTTGACTGATGTCACCCGGGATGTCTCGTTGATGCTCGTTTGAATAGAAAAAATCGTGCAAGTGAAAGAGAAACATCGTCATCTTTATTTCAAATCGTGTGTGAGAAAGAGAAAGATATGGTATATATGTCAACGAGACAGGTAGATCACAGAAGATAAAAGAAAACGGGTCATCTTCTTGTCACGGTGAAAGAGAGAGACATTACAAGAAAAAAAGAAGACGCGGAAAGAAAAAGCGGAAAAGTGAATGGATGTGGAAGCCGGATGTATAAAAATAGTAGAAGCAATTGAAGAAGAAAATGAGAAACATCTAGTTCGCAAAAAGAGAAAAGGAAAGATCAAGAAGAGAAGATCACATTGTGAGGTGCACACAGAAAGGTGTCTTGCATACTGTTGTATACCGTAGAAAGGATCATACGCGATGGCTGAGGCTTCGAATGTCCCGAGGCCTGTGAGCGTCGTTGCCGTCGATGGTGCTGCTGTGGACAACGTGAGGAGCGACGCAGATCGAATACAAGTACCGTTTTATTTCTCGTTTTTTTTTTACATGTCACCTCTTAAGGAAAAAACATCAGGGGAAAGAGGAGACGGGTCGGGATAAAAAAATTGAACTTTAACATGCAGGTTCTTACATTTTAAACAACAGATTAAACAGAAAAACTTTTAACTTTTAATTTAGCTGAGATATTATAAAATAAAAAAATGTCCTTTTCGTAAAAATGCTTCTTAGCGATTGTCAATATTTCTTATAGTTCCTAAAACAAATAAGTTCGATGGCATTTTGCTATCATGTCGCTATCGTGCAATTGGAGCTTTTTTTTTAAATAATAATTTCTAAGAAAATGGCGAACTATTATATGATTAATAATTAAAGTTTTTAGGAAAAAATTTGTTCGGTTTTAACGTAAAATAAAAAATCGTGGTTTAAAAAATGGGAAGAAACTCCATGATCTCACGATAAACACAATACATACTTACGTGCACTGTGCACATTTGAAGGCAATTAATTCAGTGGTTTTCGAGAAATCTTGATAAGTTCAAAAAATATATAGTTTTGAGAAAAAAACGTGATTGAAATTTTAAGTTAGTATATCGAACAGCGTAAAACGCTTTCGGAAATGTTCGCTTTAAGTCAATAGCTCCTTTGTGTTTTAGGAAACACGAGATAATACTCGATGCTTTACTTCGACGGAAGCCCAGACGGAACTGGCAATCGACGCGAATAGATCGATAAATCAGATTGAAGAAGTTGGTATCCGAGATATGCGTAGACGGGAACGACGAGTACGCAGACAGTATCGTCGTGCTTTAAGATCCTGTTCCTTACCATCAACATATCCCGGAGCTGTGCCAGGTTGTCAAACAGCTTCGACTGCATTAGGAGTGCCTCTAGTGCCACCTCCTAGAGGTTTTCTTCATCCACCGCCCCCGCATTTGGGTCTTAGAGGTCTTAGTCTCGGACTACCGTTTCCTGTACCTACTAGTGTCTCTGCTTTTGGCAGGTAAGTTTTTTTTTTAGCCATTCAAACGCGTACTCTGCAAAACATAATTCAACAATTAGACACTATCTTACAACGCCTTGTGCTGTAGGAACACAGTGCCAAAACAGTGCTGCGGTTTGGGTTCTCCATCAGTACGTTGGTCTATATTAGGTGTCGGATTCATAGGTCTTGTTTGTGCCGGTGCAGGCACTCTTCTTGGCGCTCTTAAAGCCTCCGGTCGTGATCACCTCGTGGGAATATTCATGACCGGTAACATATACATTCAGTTTGTTTATTCAAAAAATTAAGGAAGATATAAAAATTGAACAACTAAGTATTAAGATTGATACAAGCCAATATGCCGGATGTACGTGCAATTATGTTTTTTCTTTTCCTTAAATATTTAAATTAATACATATGGAAATTTGAATTAAATTCGGAAATAAACACTTCAAAATTGAATAATGTAAGATTACTAATTTATATCAGAGAACATATTTTACTAAAAAAAGTTGCGTTAAAAAAATTAAATCTATCTCTCTCTTTCTCTCACTCATACAGACGCACGCTCACTCATTCACTCACTCACTCCCTCACAGTTAAGAATAGAGTGTCACAACGCCCAAGTACACAGTAGAATTGAGAAAGAGAGAGAAGGGACGAGAGAAAACTTGAGCTCGCAAGTTACTTTCTAAACGTGAACATGTAACCTGCGACCTGTTCAGAATGTCTCACAATAGAGGAACGCTCTGTAACCTACAGAGATAGATGTCGTAACTTATACTTGCAGAGATGTAAGATCTCGAGGAAACGATGTAATCACAAATAAATAAAAAACCAGACAGATGTTAATTTTTATTTAGAAAAAAATTTAGAGTTTGTTGAGGTTTTTTATATTTCAATTATTTTAGATACTCTATAAATATCTCTGTAAGCTTATAATAATAACAATAAGAATGATAATAATACGTAGACTTATTCCGCTGTGTTTTTTAATTTAGGTATAGGAATACTTTTAGTGTTTGTAAGCGCAGTAGCATGGCGATTTACTAACCAAAACTACTGTGGTAGTTTATTTGGTTTTGCAAGTATTTCTGGCAGAATACCTCCTGCTAGACCAGTACATCCGTATGCCGCTATGATCTATCCAGAATTTCAATTTAGAACACCACCACCGAGTTATCAGGTCAGTTTTATATCTAAAACGATGCTTTGATCTAAAGGTTTATTTACTTGTTATCCTCTATATTTTATTATATATATGTATTTTATCTATATCTTATGGGATTTTATATACATATATATGTATATAAAACTTCATATGTATATATATAACTATTTATATATAAACTATATTTTATCACAGGCTAGTATGCAGGAGTATAGACTTCGGTTGTTGTTATTGGACCGATTACAGCCTACATCATCACCACCACCAACTTATAGATCTAATACAGGAAGTATCATAGCCGCTAGCAGAGCAAGAGAGAGTCGACCACCAAGTTATTGTGCTGAGTCGAATATTACACCGAATACCGTCACTCTAGTACCCTCGAAGAAGGATGCAAATCTTGTCAGGATTGTTCAAACTGAATCCGAGCCGGTTATTCTTAGTGGTGATCAAACGCCACCCATAGCTGCCGTCGAAGTATTGGCGCATCTTTAAATTAAGAAGTTTATTTTATCTGGCCATTTTCTTCGACATCTAAAGTGATTGTGATCATATACTTAAACAGTGATTACTTGCATAAATTAATTTACGAGTCTATAAGAAGATATATATATATGTAAAGGTTAATACATATTTTACTCTTTTCATCTTCCTGCTCCCTCTTTATGTGTGTGTGTACATATATGTAAATTTGTTTTGTAAATTTGTTTTGTAAATTTGTTTGTAAAAATATTAATCTTCTAAAGTTTTTCACAAAATCAAAATTTAAAAAAATATACTCAGATTATTTTTATATTATACATGTAGTAATAATTTTTAAATATTACATTTTTATTTGGTTAAGTTACAATCATCTTTGTTAATTACATTCAGGTTTTGACTGTTAAGTAGAGGGAACGTTTGACTGAATCTTTGTAGAATTCGTTAGTTTATTCTGTTTTGTCCTATTGATTTTTTTTAAGTTAATGCGACATTTCCGTTTCCGTGGAAGTGACGTTGGATCTGTAAAAAAATAATAAAAATATTTTATTTCTATTTCTATAAATGTTTTACGTGATTATAGAATAGATAGATAGATACGTACGATCCTCAGGAATGTTCATCTTCTTTCTAAGTACAGCGCGTACTTGTTTATTCAAAATTTCTCGGCATTGTACATCAAAACCAGTTGGCAGCCATCCTCTTTTTTCGTGACACCTTATACCAGGCAAGGGATCAGGCAATTTCGCTAACATATTTTGTATCTCTCCTACTAGAACATCACAATACTAATAACAAAATTAATGTGTAAATATGATAATTTTTAATTCTTATGTATATTTTTTACAGTATTTTTTTCGATGCATCACAACACACAGACATAGACCTTATGAAACCACCTTATGAAACAAAAGATAACAAACCTGATAAAACATTTGCCGAGAAGGAGGTACTGTGCCTTCTCGGTAAATATACACGTTTTCATCCCGAAATCGGTCTTTTTTTGATGTTTGTGCTTGACTCAAAGTATTAACAGATATCGCAGCTTTTCGTTTTGTAATAGGCGACGATTTATATGGTAAAGTATAGTTTAAATAATTTCGTTTACATTTGATAGTTGAACCTAATCCATCTAAAAAAAGAAGAAGTAATCAGTTATATATATAATCAGTTTATATTTTGTCTGAATCGGAGAAACACATGTATCAGAAACACTTAAAAATATGTAATGTATAACTCACGCATAGCTTTTAATCTATAATCCAGTGTTTGATATTTTCTCGCATTAACGTCTTTTCTCGGATCATAACCCAATTTTACCCACATTATTCGCCACGGTCCAGTCACAAAGTAATACGCTACTGATGGTAATAATATCTTCAATTGGTCGGATGAGAATTGTGTCTTGTACATAATAGCGTTTTTAGACCAGATTGGACGTTCTTCAAATAATTGATGCACTTTGTTTAAATGTGAATTTTGAAGAAGTTTTACTTTCATTGCTGTCTCTATTCCTTTTGGTGATGTAGTGGGTACTTCTGGTGTTGAAAAGTGTATATAATTAGGGAAACCTGCAGAACACCTCTTGTTTTTTCCTATTATATTCTCCAGGTCAGAATTCATTTCAGGTTTTGGTATATATTGCTGCACAGTGTCCATTCTGGTGAATGCAGCTGGTGGTAAAAAATAAGGTACATCATTTTTTAACCAAGAATAAGAAGGAATTCCTGTTGGATAAATTAAGCTATATATACATTCCAATTTTTGTGGATTTTTTTTGTTTTGTGTCATTGGTACATATTGAAAATCGCACAAATCTGAAAAGAGAAAAAACATTAGTATAAAATAGAACAAAATACATAAATAAATGTGAATACGTAAAATATAATTTTTTAATGAGAGACATACTGTTAAATTTAAAAATAATATCAACTTTTCCTAATATTTTCAAATTTGGCAATTCATAATTTATATCTTGGGATAAATTATCATATTTCTCACTGATACTAAAAGGCAATAAGCTTGTTTTCCTTTTTGTTATATCTTTGCATGAATCACATATAAATTTGGTATTAATTGTGGTGTAACTGTTTTCTTCATCTTTAACAATATTACAATTCACGAAACTATTAATGCACTCTTGTATGTGGTTCTGACTGTTAATACTAGCATTATTTTCAATGTGACTGTTGTCTTTTAATTTGTTGCTTTCAGATTGATTATTAATGTATTCATCCTTTAACGAAGAAGTATCAACATCTTTTGTGCTGCAAATAATGCAGGATGCAGTAGGTTTTAAATCTGTGGTATCCACAGATTGTGTTTTTCTAGTTTCTGACTTAGTGTTGCACGTTGTTCTTTTTTTAAGTCTAACTTTGAGTAAAAAACCAATTGTGCTCTGTCTATCACCACAAGCAGGTTTGCTATAACCATCATCAGGTCTGAATCGTAATTCTAATCTTCTATTAGGAGCATCTACAGTCTGTTAAATAAGATATATATATAGCAAAATGTAAACACAAATTAAGAATTAAACATAATGACTTGTATTTTCATTTCACTTTTATTGATAAAAGTATTACTAAACATGCATTTAAACAAATATTTCTACATATACTATTGATTGTTAGAAATAAATTAATGCATTTATCATAATAAAAGTCAGATGAGAATGCAAGGCCAATGTATTTCAATTGCATTATACCGTGGAAATTGAAGTAACACCACCCAATGTTTTAATAGCTTTATCCGCATTAATTACATTTCCTGGATATTTAACACAAACTAGTTTTCTATCAAATCTGTGTCCGCCAATTATTGGACCTAAATATTTATTGTTTCCTAAATTATTTTTCTCTGTCTGCAATAGATAATACAGTAAGATTTTGTGTAATATATTCTCATATGTAATAAAACAATATTGTAAAGTGTACTTACGTTAATGTTACTTTCTGATAATTCAGTGAAAGAATCATCACTGTCAATTTCATGGCGATAATCGTCCATGTTAAAATTAGCATCATGTTTATTGAACGTTTCACTGTCACTCAAATTACTCGCTTCGCTCATAGTGTTATAAACGTACTTCTTTATTTGAAACAAAAGTTTATAAGGAATTTTTAGATGTATGTCTTTAATCTGAGTCTGAGTTTGTTGACATTCTGTACCAGAGGGTTCAAACTCGCTGTATTTTTTGATTCCGGAATCTGGAAGTTTAGTTCGGAGATTCATGTCCCAGGTGACAGCATAGTCGGTCCTCCTCTCTCTCTCTTCCTTTTGCCTACAGTGAGATTGTCAACAAGCGACACTTTTGGGGTCGTAAATGGTAAAGGTTTTGCATTGAAACGTGTCAAATCAATATAATTTTATTGAATTTTTCGAGATTACAATCATTTAATATAAAGTTTTACGTGTTATACATAAGTTTTAAAGATGTCTGATGATTTAACAGTTAAAGAAAATGAATTTCGCAAATTAAATCGTGAGCTTCAATATAAGACACGCGATGTGATGAAAGAAATTAATTCAATTATACATACTTGTGCCAGCAATAATTTGCTTAGTAGTATGAACCAATTGCAATCAGATTCTGTGATAAAAATGAGTCAAGTAGAGAATGTAAGAGTGGACAAGCAATTAAGAACGTCATTAAGTAAACCTGTTGAAATAGAACATTGCAGCTTGAATATAATAAAATGGTAATTCTTGATTTTTTATTTCTTATTACAACTGCACATAATTACTTTATTTAGTGCACACAAATATTTGCACCAGTAGAGAAAAAAGAAAATGTGAGAGTAAGTAGAATATAAAAAATATGTAACTGTTAGTGACAAATAGCTTTATAGAAAACAAAAAAATAAATTAAATACTTGTGTTTACAGTATGAATATTCTAAAGAAATAGAAATAGAAAATAAGAAATATAATGATACTCAAGTAAAATTACACAATCAGATAGAGACATTAAATGATACAATCACCAAGCTAGAAAATATAAATTCTGATACTTTATTAAACTATCAAGCATTGAACAATGAAAATACTGCTTTAAAGAAGGTATTCATATTTTGCTCTATTATGTCTGTTTTAAAAAGTGAAAATTTGTGTTATTATATATGTCAAAAATTCTTTAGGATTTAGAAGGACTTAACAAAAAAGTACAAAATCTAAATCAACAAGTGATCAATTATGAAATTAAATTAAATAGATCTATAGAAAGTAATAAGAAGTTTAAAAACATATTAAAGTATAATCAGATAGAAGAAAAGGTATAATATCTAAGTAAAACAATATATAAATTTATAATTTTACTATACATACATGCATATATTATGTATATATTTACATACATTTATACATATATAGGAATTAAGAAATCAAATTAGGATATTGCAAGAAGACAAAAAGCTCACTATAAAAAACTTGGAAAAGGAGAGATCAGAATTAGTGCAAGTACTTAAAAAGCAAATGTTACTTCTAGACAATTTGAAAAAACAAAATGTGTGTACTTTGTCTCACAAACTCTTTCTACTTTCAAGTATCTTTTAATGCAACTTATATATTAATGTCAATTTACAACTCTGTAAAACAGGTATTTTTACTAGCAAGTGGACAAATCTGTCTAATGAAAGAAGATTTCACAAAATTATTGGCATGGAAGCCACAGCAGGTTTGATATATTGTATGTAAAACAATTATTGTGTCAAATCTTTCTTACTGCTGTTCACATATGTAGCTGGTAAGACATAAGATTAACTTCACTTAAAAACTTAAGTCAAGAGGAACTCTGCTGTATATTTTTCATAATTTTAAATGATTTTGCTCAGTTTATTTACATAACTCATTTTTTCGTGCAAGAAACAACACTACACACAACAAACCTTAAATATAAAGTCAAAGCATCAAAATTCACTGTATACTAATGTAGGTATAAATATATTCATCATTTGTTTTTACAATCGCGATACATCGAAATGTTAAGCTATATGCGAATTTAAAATAAAGATATATACATATGTATCGTATAGTGCGCGTGTACTATATATATATACACACACACACGCACGCGCGCGCGCGCGCACACACACACACACACACACACATACATACATACATATACATACATGCACACTATATGATATATATTTTGAATGATATATGAATGATCATAAATTGTTTATTCTGCAATAAAGAAATCTAATCTTAGCCTAGTTAATGTATCATAATACATATACAAGAGTATAATATACATGTTTAAACTCTTAAAAAAACAAACAACTTATTTTCGTGAAATTTGTTGTAACCAGTCGTTTGCGTAATAAAGATATTGAATAAGAGCGAGAATATATCATATCACAAGTATATGGATACAGACTGATAGAGCCTAATATCCGTATCTGCACAACCCAAGTTGAATAATATTATAGTGGTTTTGTGATTCAAAAAATTCTCGCAAAGAGAAAGACAGAAGAGAGAGAAGGGAGGGGAGGAAAGAGGGAAGGGAAAGAGGAAGAAGAGAGGTACAACTCTTTTTTTTAATAAAATACATCAAGTTATATGGTTTTGCAACTATAGATATTGGTACTTACCCTGGGTGGGCAAGCCAGTTAATAATGCCATTAATTACAATTTAGCTTTTTTTTTTTTTTTTATCACTGACAATATGCGATGATAAAATGTCATTAATAGCAGAATATTCTATGACTGTGATATATATTTCAAATGTCTTGAAGGTGTCCTTCGTTTTTATATACAATCAAAGCCTACAGCACACGATGCTTTTTTTCGCGTGCTTGATCGTATTTGCACATTTAACAATTCTTTGATTTCCAAATCACAATAATTGAACAATTCTGGAGCTTGCATACGATTTCGTACAAAAAAAAATCATCGTGTGCCACGAACTTGAGTTTCAAGACTTGAAACTTACAATTAGTAAATAAATGAAATGAATTTTACATTCTTTTAACCATCGCTTAACTCTTTCCTTCTTTTTAATCACCTCATACACAAGATACACGTGCTATCTTTCTATTGCACTCGAAATACCAAATACTTTAACACTCTGATTTAATAAAATTGTTATAAATATCTAAATCCAAAAGTTTAATCATGATTCGCTGCGTTATTTCTCAGACCCTGTGCGTGTTCCATAATTCAAGGATAATTGATTACTTGTTTTTAAGACATTCTGCACATTCAAAATTTTCAACATTCTTGAATTTTAAAGATATTGGGTTTATATAATAAATTGTTAATGTTTATAATGTGTCCTTTTCAGAGAGGTATCATCCAAATTTTTTGTATTCTAATTTCACAAATATACATAACATTCTACTTAAGATATAATTTATGATAAAATTATATCTTATTAAAATAAGAGTAAACTAGTAGAATTTTAAATATAATATAGAATGTTGCATTTTATTGACATAAAATTTTCTAGCTCCAAATGTTTCTTCTGCTAAAATGTATTACTATCCATGTGCTTGCATAACGATTTGTTACAATGATGTGTTTCTTGTTAAATGTCATATTTTAGTGTATATGTATAGTGTATATATACACACAATATGCTTCTGATGTCATAAAAGCAATGTTAGTTACCAAGAAGTAGCCGAGATTTTTGATATTTTGAATTATAAGGTCAAAATATATTAATTTAAACTTAGCAACTTATAAAATGAAAAAACAACAGCTTTTAAAAATATGCTATGTAATATATATATATATATATATATATATATATATATATATTAATCTTCTATAGATATATAATTGAAAATCCTGTGTCACACAGTCTGCAAAGCCTATGGCAAATAACTTATACACTAATCAATGACAAGCCAGCATTAGCGATAATACTGACCTGTAATTGGTTAATTTGCTTACTACTCAAGTTTTTTTTTATATGTGTCATGGCTTTGATGCTGAAGCAATATATTTTATATGAGAACTAGCACAGGCAGTAACACATTTAGCACACATTCGATTCTTAATAATATATTGTATGAAATAATCTTATTAATATCTCAGGTATATATCCACACACACATACACACACACAGGCGCGCACACACACATACACACATACACGCACACAATAGTGGTCGCGAGGTTGTCCTAATTTTTGTCTGCGAGATTGGCTTATCGTTATTGTTCAACTCCACTGGGAGATGATCCTTACTCCAATTACAATTTTGACTTTAACAAACAGTAAAATCTATTCCTCAGTTGTTTATCATTGTCTTGATGCCTCTTAAATGATAGCAGATACCGCGAGCACGATCGGTCTCGATAAGACAATCTCGTGATTACTACTATTGTAAATATATAAAAGAAATAATATATCAAGATGTTAATAAAATTGTCATTAAGTGTGTGTGTAAAGCCAGTCTCTATAAATGCGACCAGAAAGACAACAAGGTACAAAGGCATCCACACATGTACAGAATAAAAATATATGGAGAATTATACATTGAAAATTCTTAAATAAATATTGTGATACGTATAATGCAATGTAAGGTTATCTTATTTTTGCATACATGAGTGTTGTTGTATCGTTGTCCTAAATCGACTGATCATGCCAAGTAGCTGTAAGTGTCCTTTTGACCCTCTGTGCGTTCCAAATATTCTTTTTCAATTAAAATATCTATACATTTCTGAAAGAAAAAGAATCAATATCACATGTAAAAGATAAAATTTTATAAAACTTGGATATTTTAAATACGGATCGAAAGAACTTTTTTTATTAAAAAAAAGCTTTATTTAAAACTTTTTTTATGTAATAATAAGAGTTTGTGTAAATAATAAATAGAGTTAGTTAATAGAATTATATCCAAAAATGGACACAGGAAACAATAACACCAATTCCAAAACTAAAAAAACGAAAAAAAGCGAGATCTACTATAACTATAAAGTGTACGATTATTATTATATAAACAAAATGTGTTTCTTACCTTGATAACATGTACTCTTGGTTTGAATCTAGAACTTAATTGGTTTAATACTTCGGCCACTAATTGTTGGTGTTTCAATACTTTTCGCATTTTCATAATTCTAACAATTGCTGCCTGAATTAAAAGTTTTCTATCTTCTTCTATGTGTTTGTGTGTAGTTTCTTGTTCGACTTTTAATTCTGTTTTCATAGGTATATTGATATTTACTCTTAATTTTTTGCTATTAAATGGAAATCAATATTTTTTAATCAAATGCTATATTTGTAATAATGATAAACGACCTATATGTGTAGAAAAAGTACATACTTTTTATATCCCGTAAAAAGTTCTACGGTTGATAATGGCGTCAGTTCAGCTATATCGTCGCTATTTGCAGTTAAAAGCTTAGCTTTCAGAAGTATTTGAATGACCTGCGGCAAAGAATAAATCTTAGTATTTTTATATTTCGCTTGTCACTTTTATGCAGAGTACCACTCATGGCTATGAATTTAAATAAAATGCTTCTTATCTTTGAAAGATCATTTTAAGATGTAAAGAATTTCTAATACAATATATTTTCCATTACCTGTAGTAAAAAATCCATTTTAATTTGTGTAGCATATTGTAATTGTTGTATTGTCCATGATGTAGATCCATTGTATGCTAACAAAACTGCCATTTGAAAAGTTGACGCTTGTAATGTATATCTGTTCTTAAAGCAATTTGTATGTAGCTCGCCTTTAGACATATTATATAGCCAATTTAACTTTCTGCCGCTGTGTTGCGAACTATAGAATGTAGTGAACCTATGTACAGATCTTTCTAACTGCAAAAATTAAAATTACCGATAAGTAAACTATAAAAAAAAAAAGAAAAGAAAAAAGATTTAAATCCAAATAACTAATGGAAGCTAATAATTACACGTAATAGCGTGGTGAAATTTCTTCTATATTAATACCAAAACTAGATTATATCATCATTTATCTGTCTATCAAAGCTTATTGGTCAAGTCGTACTTATGATTTACACACTGTTCCTGATCAATGAACAGCTGTTCTATTTTTTTTTTTTTTTTTTTTTTTTTTTTTCTGTACGTATGGAGAAGAGTTTAAACTCTTCTCAAAGATCGAAATGTACCGTGTGTGCTTGCGCTAGTAATTAATTTAGTAATTAATGAAATAAATTTTGACACACTAATCGTTGTGATCAGCCTCCATTAACATTTACTTTCCAAGTAGTCGAATTCAATATTTTTGAAGTTATCTGCTTACTTCAAGTAAGATGAAAATTATTACATCATATTAAATTATTAATATAATATTATGTTGATATATTTCACCTCCGTTGGCAAAGAGAATGTGAACGATTGTTGAAAAGGCCATGAACCAGAAGATAATACTTGTATACTGAAGTCTATGTCCAAAGGTTCAGCGGAATTCGTCAAATGTCTCCTGAATTGTTCATTTAGATCTTTTGATACACCGATATCCTACGAACGAACCGTTACGATTACATTGATAGTTCTTTATGGCATAGAAAGATTGTGTACATTAATAAATTAATTTCTAACTAGTGCAAACAAATGACATATTACAATTTACCTGAAACATACGTTGTAATTTGGAAGTATATTCAAATCCACATGCTTGTTTTAGCTTAGAGATCATAGAAGCCTCTGCGTCGTCACTAGCAGACATGTGTTGCACCAATCGTTTGGCTAACATCTTACTATAGAATTTCTGGAATACGTCTTTATCTTCGATGTATTTAAATACTACCATCTGCGCATAGAGAAAATGAAACTATAACAATAATTAGACAGATTTTTTTTTCAACTTGAGAATACTAGTAAACTTGGAAAAAAAACCTGGAAATATACAGCAACACTTACAACTTGATTAAGAGTATCTTCGAGTTCTGCTTCTTCCGGATTTTTACTGCTCTTTTTCAGCAATAAATCGCAATATTTAGCTAATAATTCTGGTGATTTACTGCTACTGTTTGCTGCTCTCGTAACTGAATTACTATTGATGAATCGTCCACAAGCTTTATCCAGAGCTGCTACGAAGCCGCTATCATTGTTAAATGCAACTAGTACTAAAGCGTTATATTTTTTGTGAACTTCTAAGATTGTATTTACATAAATTTTCGGATCCTACAAACGAGACAATTAGTATTATGAGTCAGTATGTAAAGAGGTAAAATTGCAATGCAATTTCAATAGAAAAAGAGGTAGATATACGTGATAGATGATAATTGAAAGAGAGAGAGAGAGAACACACATACATTAGCTGCAGAGTCGCCGCATTTATCTATGGCTGCAAGCCCCTGGTTAGCAATGTGACTTTCCAAGAGATTTCTTAATTCTCCAAGGCCATTTGGTATTCTCGCTACTAATTGATACATTCTGCCCAAATCTGTATTTTTATCAGCATCCAACAGATTCTGGAACTCGGAATGAAATATGTCCAAGTGTTTCTCGATAAGTACTCTCTCACAGGTTTTTGCTAGGCGTTCGAGAGTCGTTTGATGCAAATAAACTCGCACACGCTTTTGTTCTTCCAACAATCTTTGTTCCGCCTGAATTATTCACAAAAAACAATCAAGAAGAAAAGATAAAAAAGAAATGTTCGACAAAATGTCAGATTTGATTAAAAACAACAGATTTGCAGTAAAAATTGTCAGCAGATCTGTCAAATGCAATTTTGACAGAATGGCAATAAAAACCGAGAATCTGTCAAAATAAAAAAAAGAGTTTTGAAAAATTCATTTGTTTTATCGGCAATTTGGCAATGTGTCGTCAAATATCAGTTAACTTTGCTAACACATACCTGAAGACACATTTTTTATGAGTGCGCGATTATGCCGCAAATCTACTGACATAGTTTGTGTTTGCTGGAAAAATCCCATTTGGTGTTTTTTTACCTTTTTCATATACTCCGTAACAGGATTTTGTCTAAGAAAATCTGAACTTTCACGGGTGTAAAATCGTTCTGTATCTTCTAAAAATGAGTTTTCAAAATGATCCTTATATACTGTCAGATTTTGACCTTTAGCACCTGGATCTTCTTCATTTAAACCCAATTCTACATAACAATTAATAACACCACTGACTAATCGAGTGTTTATTGTTTCACCATTACGCTCTCGTTCAATTAACTTTAGCACCGCATTGGTAACCTAAAAAAATACAACACTGTAATACATTTAACATCTTATCACTAATGATAATGTTTCAATTCTTCAAATTATTTTGTTATCAAAAATCCAAACATAAAAAAAATTAATGATTTTCAATACTGATCAAATGTTCACAATGATAACAAAACTACTCGTAAACATGTTTTACACACACATACACACACACACACACAAAATAAACATGCGCTTGCCTCTTATAAGCATACACAAAGATTATTTCTTTTACCTGTTTGTTTAAATGCTTAAACAAATTATCTCGCCAAGTAACCAGAGCCAATTGATAAATTTCATAGATTCCTTTTCGGCCTTCCTCACACTCTCTGCGCACCCAATGACGATTAAGATAGGCACATACACCATTTAACACTTTGCTGCTGAACTGATATTCTTCCCATTGTCTTGTATAGAATTGTAGTACATCTTCATCCATCAAATCTATGCCATGCTGTGTGCAATAAGAATTTGTTATATGTAACAAGATTATGTTTTTACTCTATTCTGGTCAAAAGCACAAGTTTTTTTTCTTTACTTTTAGTAAGCTAATAAGATAATTCCTAAGAAAATCTCGCAAGCGTTTGTAGAGTTCCAATCCTACTAATTGTGCACCTCCTTGCTGAACATGTCCTTTTTTTTTAGTACTTGTCCTAGACATTTGTTGATGGACACTTGTACAATAATTATATACATGTCTATAGAAATTTTTTAAGGAAAATATGAGATAAAATGTTGCTTTATTTTTAAAACAAAAAAAGTAGTAAAAAAGGATACGTGTAAAGTTCTATATATCTTGGTTTTGACATACACTGCCTGTTATAAACTTGTTCTATACCCTCTCGTAAATCTCCCCAAATTTGATCTAAATCAATTTGCTTGAGGCCAGGAGGACCATTTTGATGACCTCCTGCTCCTCCACCTCTATGTCCAGACATTCTGTTTCTAAACGCTTGCCGTGTGAGCGTCACTGTTACTATTGCTTTCTACAAGTTTTCTGTAAATACAAATATTAATTAATAATATAATCCTATCTGAAAAGTATTGTGTACAACAAAAACATCACCACCTATACTTGGAAAAGAGAAAACAATTTGAACATTATTCATTATTTATCCAGACTTTTTGTAACTAAAGATTATATGTGCAGTAAAAACAAGATAGACAATAGCAACATATTCAAGGTAAAGACATTTTACTAGATTAAATATCAAATTTAAATACCAAAGAAATGAAATTCTGAATAAGACATGATCGCTAACTGAAATCAACGGAAGTTCCGTTACAACTTGTGATATACGACTCATTCATTGAAAGAAAAAGAAAGAGGACAGAGAGAAAGAGAGAGAATGACGGACACTAAGAAAAGGAAGGGGAAGGGAAAAGAAAGAGGAAGAATAATATAAATGAATTTCTTATAACCATATCTCACTTCTCGTAAGTATAAGATGTAAAAAACAAATCATTTTATAAGTGAAAAATAGTATGAAAAGAGAACTAACACACTCACCCCTGTCGATGTTCACCACCACATAACAAGCAGTTACAATGATGCGACGACTTGTGTGAAAAGTGATGGCCAAGTTTACTTCACAATCAAAAATACGATAGAAACGTCGCGGTTTTTCTGACGGAATATTTACCACTGGTGCAATTTTCTATATGCTATCTTTCTATCGAAAAAAGCAAATTGTGAGAGCAAAAAGCTCGAAATGAATGCAATACCCAAACGCTGTTACGCTCGCAAATTTGCTACTTCGCTTCTTCGAAAGGTTAGCCTGCAGCACAACCAACCACACCACTCGATTTGTCACTATTAGAAAATCTGATCAGGATAGCAAACATAAGACAACTTTTAAAAGTTGCGTTTCCAATATTCGCTTGTCAATGGGTGCGTTCAGACAACTCAACAGTTGCACAACAGTTGAGAGATAACTTCACTTATGATTGGATCAAACTTTTGGAACCATAGAAGGTTTTGAAGAATAGTCCTATCATAAGTGTTGATCTCTCAACCGTTGAGTTTTCTGAACGTAACCTTTGGGTGCGTTCAGACAACTCAACAGTTGCACAACGGTTGAGAGATAATCACTTATGATTGGATCATACTTTTGGAATCATAACAGATTTTGAGGAATAATCCTATCACAATTGATGATCTCTCAACCGTTGAGTTTTCTGAACGTAACCATTGTAAACGTCACAGACTGGCTCCTCTCGCGCAAGGACACAGCGCCATTTAAGCAAAGAAGAAGATGTACGGTGTAAACTAGACTATACATGCACGTATTTGCATTTTATACAAGTTTCGTGAGACATGTAGATCTAGTGCTTGTGAAAATAATATTTTATATATTTGAAGAGATATAACACAAGACAACACAATATGGTTAACTTAACACCAGAAAACATTAACCCAAATGTGCTACAATTGGCAAATAATATTCAGCATGAGTAAGAAAATGTTATCTATGTACTTATAAAAATGTTATCTAACCATAAAATATTAAACACACATGGTTTTATATTTTAGAGAAATAAAAGGTGCTCACAATATTGTAGTAGCTACTATTTCTCTATTCAAGGAATTAATCAGCAATACTGAATGGAACACAGCAAAGTATGATTCTTTTTTTTTATCTGTTGCAACAAATATGAATTATGACATGTATCAATTTTTTTCTCTTTAAAAGAATGATTTTATTTTAAATTTGACTTTGGCAGAAATTTAATTGATATCATCAGATTGAATGGAAAATATTTGATTGAAACACTTCCTCTTGAAGCTTGCATTGGAAACATGGTAAGAAGAATACTTCAAATCATCAGAGAAGAGTATGTTTCAGAATTAAAGAACAAAACTGAGGAAAAAGATCCTAAGGAGTCTTTGCATAAAATTCTCACAGCTGAGGGTGATCAACAGATGGACTTCAATAAATCAGTGCCTTCTCTTAAATCTGCTCTTGTAGAACATATCATTGAATTTGAAACGGAATTGGAGACTTGGTTAGTCATATTTATATAATATATACAAAATACATTTTAATGAAAGAAAATCAGTAATAAATTCAATAATAGGTATCTGGTATGTTTATATATATATATACAGGGTGTCCCAGTATGACTTTAACATATCTCGTAGGCAGGTAGAAAGAGTAAAACTGAGTCGAAAAGTCCTGAACCATTTTTTTCTATTACATATAATAAAGAAGTAATTATTGAATAAATCAGGCCAATCAGCG
>QVNW01002390.1:0-11949 GCA_014825475.1 Pseudomyrmex flavicornis
ACTGTTTTTTGATCGAGGAAGAGAGAGGGGAGAGCAGAAGTAAATTGAGTTATGCCATAAATTCGAAGTACCGATCAGACTGTACGGGAATTACGGGGGAAGTAGCCACGATATTTTTAACCACCACATCGTCTGGTGTTCGTCGCCGATCATCGAGACGAAAAATTTGATTTACTAGGTAGCGCAGATATGTAACTTTAATACTCAGGGTTGCAAAGAGGGCCAACAAAGAGGAGCAGGGATGCTGATACGTGTGTACATGTCTCGTCTGCGGATTAAAAATAACCAAGACACGTGTAATGTACTCTTTCGCTCTGTTTGACGAATAGAAATACATAACGCATCAATGAGGCATCTTCTGTTCTTCTTCTTTTTTTTTTCCTCTTTCTCTCTCCTTTTTAAACTTACTCGCGCGCTCTCTATTCATCCGCGAGTAAATATCGAACCCTAACACCAACCTGCCTATATTGAGACTACATGTCTCTCGGGACCACCAGGAGACTTTGCGATGATAGAAGACAGATGAGAGAGTAGAAGAAATGACGGTTATTGACGTTTTGAAATAACTACAATATCGAAAAGTAAAGAATATTGACAAAAGAAGATATTGTAATGAAAAATGAATATATATATATATTCGCAACATTTTATTCGCAAAAAGGTGCTGCAAAAAAGTTAATAATAAAAACATTTTAAATTACCTACACATAATATCGGACACATCTGGATTTTATTGAACTTTTTTTTCCCAAGGCATAAGCGGTAAAAAAGCGAAGCCTATATTATTTTTAACAATATAATAACAATACATCAATATGACCTTCGGAACGTGTTGTCTCAATGATTTCTCTTTCTTTCCTCTCCTCTCCTCTCTCTCTCTCTTTCTTCCCCTTTCTCTCTATCTTCCTTTCTTTTGCTTCAATTTATTATTTTTAATAATTTAATTTCTCGTGATATTTAATCTCGTGATATTTTATGTTTTAATTATTCTAACTAAACAAAAGATCCAAATTAATATTAGTGATGTTTTGTTTGAATTTTATTTTGATTTTATTTCAATTATTAAAATGAATCTTATAACGTTTGTTTTTGCTCGTATTTACTTATTCTCGTTTGTTTGATTTTTCAAAAAGCACTTAAATTATTCGTACGCTAAGTTTTAGTGACTTCTTTTTTTAACTTTTTATGAACTAAGTGTTTTGGAACATTTGTGCCATTTCACGCGACCCATGACATTCAAAATGCCACGCTGAATCGTCTCCAAAAAATTTACTTTTGGAGTCGCAAATTGGCTCGTCTCGGCAATGTAAACCTCACGTGCAAACTTCTATAACGCGAATTACGAATAATAGTTACCGTTGGCGGATGATATAAATTTATTCGACTTATTTATAACCGTTAGATATTATACGAATCATATTTTTAACCAGTTCATAGCCCGATGAAAGAGATTGTTATTTATAATCCGCGAGTAAAAGACAGCGGAACATGCGAAATTCTTAGATATCTTTTTGAGAATATGTAAATATACATTAGTGTTATCGTAACCAATCAAAAAATTATAATCTTTATGTGAAAATTAATAATCTCTTTGTGAAAAGAGACACAAAACTTAAAATGGATTTGTTTTTGCACACAATCAATATAAAAATAATTATTATTACGCGATAAAAAAAATAATTTCAATATTCTCGCTTTTACAACAAAATAAAAATTTTATACAAATTGTTTTTTTATAAGTAAAACTCCACTTTACAGAAAACCACTAAACAATCGATAGCCTGAAATCGTTGAAAATGATCGGTTCTCAAATAGAGAAAAATGTCCAACATCGATTAATCGATCAGACCGTCACTGCTCCATTACTTTCATGAGGCGCGCGTCTGACAACGTCTGTCTATTTCTACTTGCAGCGCGCGGTACGCTCGGCTTTCCATCTCCCGGGAACGAGACGTGTGAGCCGCGGTTTAGAATCTCATACCGCAATTCTACATCCTATAAACAAGCCAGGAACACTTGATGGCAGTCGTTATCCCGACGACGTTATTAACCCTTAATCGGTTTTCGTATATCTTGGCATATGTCCCGACAAAAATCAGTCTCTTTCTTTCTCTCTCTTTCTCTCTCTCTCGTTCTGACAGATTGACAGATTAACGCGCGTTCACATGTATTTTTAAATATAGTAATTATCATTAATTTAATTAAATGGTTTGAAAATGTCGCGCGACTTACACGCAAACAAAATGAAATTCACAACGGACGCAAATAACATGACACGCGAGCGGATTGCGAAAATACCAAAACAATTGACCAGAAACTCCATTTTCAGCCAATCGTTTAAATCACCGTAACTATTTAACAGCTCGACCATACAAACGAGAACAAAATTACTATGATCAACTATAAAAAAATACCAACTTTGAATGAAAATTAATCCGGCAAACTTTTTTATTTCATTATCGACTGTATATTTTTTCTTCTTTTTTTTTGTTTGTTTGCGTGATTTAAACGAAATAACTGATATCTCTTTTATAGAACATTTAATTTATTAAAAGTAGAGTGCCAAGTTCACGAAGGTCGACGGAGTTACGCGCGTCAGACCTCGATAGAGACACTCGATGTCTAAGTTCCATCAACAGCGAGGCGCGCTCGTAATCCGCCAAACATTTTGATGCTCCGCGGCGGATGGAAAAATAAACGGTCGCCGCATCTTCCTCGGGTATATACGCGCTCGCTAAATCGCCGCGCCGTCGTCGTCAAGCCGAGATGAGACGACGAGGGGAGAAAAAGAAGCTTCGCGCTTGCGATCACGGTTCAATACTAAATTCCAACCGTCGTCGGCAGCACCGAAATAACTTAACGGTCTCCTATTCAAAGCATTTCCTATCTGGCGCGAACGCACTTTTCCTCGTCGTCGTCGTTCCGCCTGATTGTGAACCGCCGACTGCGACATCGACATCGAGCGGAGATCGTCGACGTCGTTGAGCGTGGAGTTCGTCGCACGTGCGTAATTATTAGCAACCCTTTATCGATTCGTCGAGCCAGTTTCGTCGTCGTATAACACGAACGAACGAACGAACGAACGAACGAACGAACGAACGAACGAATGAACGAACGAACGAGCGAACGAACGAACCAACGGACGAGCGGCTGTCAAAGGTTGGATATATTTCCTCGGCAAGTGAGTCTAGGTCACCCGTATATCGGGTCGATACCACGAAAGCGGGACAAAGGCGAGTCTTCGACTGTACCCTACGCGTATTACAATCGGTGCTAGCCAGAAGCTGATATTCGTGAACACACGTTCGGAAAAAAAAGTTCATTTTTTTTAATGTCTATTTGTTTCACGTTATATGGTTTTGCAAAAAGAGATTTTTATTTTTTCTCGGGAAGAGTCATGCATCTTCACGCAGAGATCTACCGGAAGCCAACGAAAGACCATAAGCTCTCACGCGACGTGACCGCATGGGACCGATTTACGTACGTATGAAGAGACATGCGATCCGTGCGTAAATTAAGCGTATTTGACGAGGCCGTTCTGTGTAATCCTTTCCTCGAAGTCGAGAGCTTTGCGATTCATCGAACAAAACCTCGACTGTGGAAGCGAGTCTACTCGAAAATAGACACTATTAGCGCATATCCATACGGTACGTAGAGAACCGAGCTGATAAAGAAAACAAGATATTAATACTTACGTACACTTGTTATACTTGTGTAAAAAAAAAAAAAAAAAACTGACTAAAAGATTTTCAAAACATAGCGTTACATATCTGCGATGAAACTTCTCCTCTAAGTCGAGGTTTTTACGTTCGTATCGCGTGAAAAGTCGAAGTTTCGAGATTTCCGGGCTCGAGGGTGCTCATTGCTCGTCGCCCGTGTATGTGAACGTAGAAAAAAAAATGTAAAAAAGAAAAAAAAATCTCATCGCAGTCGTGAGAAAAAATCCCGGAGTGGAACGACGTTTATACGATGATTCGTATGATAAAAGTGCGGTCGAATGTAAGACCAAATAACGAGGTCGAGCCGAGATGGAGGCGCGCGAGCGAATCCTCGCAAATTTCACCAATTGTGGTCGCGGAATTGTCAGCGACATACATATCTTGGGATGGTGTACACACGCGACTAGTTTACATTCCCAATCGAAACAGTTTTCTCGACAATGCGCCTGTCCGATCTTGAGACACGCGTCATGTAAAGTCTCTCTCTTTCTCTCTCTTTCTTTTCCTCTCTCTCTCTCTCTCTCTCTTTTTCGCTATCAGGGTCTGCTGGCAGGTCCGCTAGCACTCCCGAAATAATGTTCGGAAGAACAGCAAGGCTCAGGGAAGAGAAAGAGCGAGGAAAACGGAGAAGCGAGGGCAGGCCGCGGGGGACAGATATCTAATAGAGGAAGATGAGAAAGGAGAGCGGAACAAGAAACGCCCGGATTGAGCGCGTTACATAATTTTTGTAACTCCATGGAGAGGAGTGGCGAGGGCGATGTGGATAGGGAATCTGGTGGGGATGAGAGTACTAGGAACAGCTCCCCGAAAGGTATTCAGTGCGAAGGGAAGAGAGAGAAAGAGGGTGGAAAAAAAAATTGTGCGCGCGTACGTGTATATACGGACGGCTATGGTAAAATGGATGGATGGATGGATAAATGGCACAAAGAGGACATAGTAAAAAGAGGGGATGAGAGAGAAGTCGAGAGGAGCAAGAGAGAAAGAGAGGAAGGAATAAATATAGTTCGATGGACACAGAGAGAGAGAGTGAGAAAGGGAAGAGATATATTTAAATCAAAAGAAAATGACAAAAGGAAAGAACGAAAGATAGAGATGAGGGAAAGAAGATAAAGTATAAAAGAGGAAGTGTATAGGGAGATAGTAGAAAGAGAAAGAGAGAAAGAGAGAGAGAGACTCGTGTCCTGGTGGGCGGAATGGCGAATCAATCCTCGACGAAGAGAAGGGACGGTAACGGGCGAGGGTGGGCGAGAACGAGAAGATGGAGGAGAAGGAGGAGAGAGGGGAGAGAGGGGAGAGAGATAGAGGGTAGGTGGTGGAAGAAGACGACTAGATGGAGGGGTAGGTGGGGGTGGCGACGGCAGTGTGGCGACATACTACTCACCGTGGACGGTGGCAGCAAGATGTCTGCGAGGTGTCTCCTTTTCCTCGACGGTGGCAAGAGAGAGGAAAACCCGGTGTCACATACGCCGCTTCATCGGGCCACTGTGCTGCCGCTTAATACTACTCCGCGCGGTGCTCTTCGCCCGCCTTCTTCACCTTCTGCCACTAAAAATAAACTCGCTCGTCTCTGCTGTGCGCTCCTTCTAGCTGCCCCCGCTGCTCTCTCTCTCTCTCTTTTTCGCTCCCTCCCGCGCCCCTTTTTCTTTCTCTCTCCACTCCTCTTCTCTTCTTTACCCCTCTGTTTCACTCTTTCTCTCTCACGTTCCCGCGTACACGCTCGTTCTCCCGTTCTCGCTCGTGCTTCACGTCTTGTAACGCGACCGACACATTTATCCGCGTTCTTTCGGCCCGCTCTCGAGCACTCTCGCGCACCTTTCGCGCTCCGCGACCGACCGACCGCTCGATTCCCTAGAATCGAAGAGGTGGCACTGTATCACCGCTCGCTGCCGCTTGTCGCCGCTGCCGCCGCCGTCGCTACCACCACCGCCGCCACCTCCACCGCTCGCGTTGAATGATGATGGCGAGGACGGCGCGCCGATGGCGATTCGGACATACGGAGCGGTGCCTGGGAGAGAAAGAGAGAAAGAAAGAAAGAAAGAGAGAGAGAAAGAGAGAGAAAGAGAGAGAGAGAGAGAAAGAGACCGGAGTCGCTGGGGTTGCGAGAGACTTCAGGGGCTGCAGCGAGAAGAGGGAGAAAGAGCGAGAAAATCGGAGCGCACAAATCCGACAAAAGAGAGCGAATGAGAGGGAGTGGGCGATGCCGCGGGATGAAAACGAGAGAGACAGGCAAACGGAGAACGCACGCGTGCACGCACTCGCGGGAGGAGGATGTGCGGCAATACTGTTATATTTGAATTTCACAGAAACCGAACTAAAAGACTATAACTAGTAGTCTCTGTAAGAAAACAAACATCTTCTCGATCGTATGTAAAACACACCCGCGTTCTTACCCCGAGGGGTGCCACTCTGTCGTATCGCACCGAGAAGCGCGAGACCGTCGCGAGATCGCGGCGCACTTCAGTTCCTCGTGGTTCCGTCAGCCCTCTTTCTTCCCACCCTACTGGTGATATCGACTGCGGTGGCGGCGGCGACGCGAATACGGCTATGGTTCACGGCGACGATGGCCTTTTCTCCTTGATGCCTCTTTTCATATAGGCGAAGCCACAGCAGTAACGATTGCTACCTGATAGTAACTTGCGATGGTAGCGCGTGTTATCGCTGGTGGCGACCGGCGACGTGCCGCGATGATAGCATCCGTGCATCGACGACAACGACAAACGGAGACGAGACGGGGACAAGGACGACAACGACGACGGCGACGACGACGACGGCAACGACGACGACGACGACGATTATACTCCGGTTAGCTTGCTTGCTTTTCGCTGCTATAGTTGCCTACCGCTTAGCCGCCGATTCTGCGCGCGCACCTCCACGTATACGTATGTTTGCGATACGTACGCGTACATACACCGTCGACGAAGCGACGACTGTCTGTCCCTCTCTCTGTCTCTTTACGTCTGTCACGCGTACTCGTATGTGTGCACGCGGAATGGTCACGCGTGTATGTTGGAGCAACGCGTGCGTCGCGTGTAAAACGAAAGCAGACGACGGGGAAAGAGAGAAATAGATAGAGCGAGAGGAACCGGCGAAGAAACACAGGGAAGAGAATAAACGGAAGGTAGGGACACAGAGTAGGGGAGCAGGCGGAAGAGGACGAACGGGAGGAAAGGAAAGAAAGAAAAAGGAGGAGAAAAGAGAGAGAAAGAGAAACGTGGATCGGAAAGTATGTGTAAGAGACAGGAAGGAGCTAGGGGGCCTTGGCCTGTCCGAGATATAGTGCAAGTCAATGCACAGTGTCAACGGTACCGCGGTCGCCGTTAGACTGCCGTGCCTAAATCGGGAGAACCGCACGGGGAATATATCTTGCTCTCTCTTTTTCTCTCTCTCTCTCTCTCTCTCTCTCTCTCTCTATCGGCTCGTCTGCTCAGCTTTGTGCGCGCGCACGCGCGCTCTCCTGCTTGTTCGCGCCACCCGATCTTGTGACCCACTACCCTCGTCGACGCGTCCGCCACCCTGGGACTTCAAGACCACGTTTTTTGCAACTTGTCTATTCCGTTCTATTCTACATTCTACATCCGAATCTTATTTACTCCATTTACGCTCAAGAATGAAATCCGTGCTTTCTTTAAACGCTCCAAAATAACCGTGTCTCATTCAGCCCGTGACTTATTTCATTCAGCGATACCCATCGCTCAATCTTCACATCGAAATGCTCTGACCTTTTCAGACGGAAATACTGATATAGTCTACGTAACGTTTATTCTGGTACTGTATGTCTGAGAGAATATTTAAACATGATTGTAAAATAACAAAATTACGCTTACTATTTGTTTTTCTTTTTATCATGTATATATATTCAAGTAAATAAAACTTGTAGTGCGTAAGAAATGTATATCTAAAATGTTTATCTAAAAGATTATTCTGTTTTGACTTCTTTTGTGTACTTATATATTTATTTATTTTGTTAGAAGTAATGAGTACTGCGCGGTAGGTATACATATTTTTATTTTAATATTCAATTAATCGCATAAGGACAAATTTTTCTTTTATTTTTTCTCCTTCCGACTGGTACTAATCTGTGATATTGATAAAAGAGAGTCAAGGTGAGCGTTTTACCGGGCTTGATTCTTTCTGCATATATAAACGCTCTTGACAACTACAAAATAGTATATTTTTAAACTGCTTTTGTTATACTATCAATTTGCTAACTAAACAAAAACTAAAAATTTAATATATTATGTTTATTTGTATTTTCTAATATTGTGTGCTTCTTTATGATAATTTTATATCGTTAGAATTAAAATCTTAAACGTTTTAATATTAGTTTTTTACAATTTATTTTAATTTAATATAGTTTTTTATGTATTGTTCTCTTGTCTTTGCTATGTGCATCTTTATTTAAACAAATTTGTTATTTATACGTAAAGATATGTTAAAAGTTTGTATATACATTGCTTTCTACATTTTCAGATTTGTCTTTACGCTTATAATAGTTTAGAGCAGAATTTTGTATTGAAAAATTTTTTATTTTTTGTTGTAAGCAATTTACATATGTTATTGGTGTTTTATTTTATAACAATGTAAATTTAATTCAAAGGCATAAGATAACACAGAAAAGTCGCTCACAAAGTGCAACATGTGCGAAATATATCTAGATGGAGTATCAGTCATATGATATACAAAATATCTAGATATGATCCACACAAATTTCACAACTTGAGTGCCATCTCGTGTTCAGTAATGGAAATAAGAAATATCTAGCATTTTGAAATGGTGATAGTGGTCGATCATGTAGAGTGCGTTATTCGCTTTAGGCGTTCACGTGCTTTAAATAGTCTATCTTTATTCTACATTTAAAAGGCAACAAAGGCAGATTGACACTTGCACTTTACTTTGTTTTTTTTGCCTCTTGTCAATAGATTCCGAAAAATTCTATATGCATGAGAGAATAAAAGAGATTTTATTTTTCATTGAAAGTTACATGATCGAACCTCTGATATAAATAATTTTCATTATGTTCTACACTATTCTAGTATGTTTACTGTCACGTGATTTGCCGCTACATTGTATCACGTTGTATGAACCAGTGTGTACTACGTGAAGTAGAAGATTGTTTATCTCTTTTGCCATTTGCCATCAGATTTTCTGTTAAAGGTTTTTATAATATTGATGACAAATTGAGCTACACGTGTTTTCACGAAATGTCATGTAAGTATTTTTATATTTTATATCTTTTTATATTCATATGAATTTTACTGAATTGTATCTTGTCTTTAGATTGCAAATTTTTTTAAACTATTACACTGTTTTGACAACATTATAGATTTTAGAAAGAACAATCAGAAAATTTTTATACTGACTTCTTTGGATCTCATATTTTTCTGTTATTTTTATTACTAAACGCAATTCTGATGCAGCAAACTGACACAAAGACAATTTCAACCAGGAAATTACAAGAGTTTTTGTATCACAACGCGATAGCATCAAATATCAAATGAGAACATTTATAAAAGCAAATAAACTGCAAATTTGAATTCAAGTTTATATTTCATGGAAAACTAGGTTAAATGACTTTAGTATAGACTTTAGTATCATGTTTACTGTCATCATCTTAATGTTTTATTTCAGCAATTAGTGTAGATAAGTGGACAGTGGAATATTACATTGCAAATCAGACATTATGTCAGCAAATGTTAAAAAACCCAGATGTATGGAAAGAAATACCTTTATTAAATTCTGCTCCACTTTGCAATTTCAAAGATAAACAATTGGTCAGATTTCGGGGAATGATTCAGGACATGTATGATCCTGAATATTATCTTGAACAATATGAAGTAAAAAATAGCATGACAGGAGAGAGTGATATTAGATGTGGACTATATATTGACGTAGCTCATTGTTTGGTAGATTATTTCTTATTTTTATTATATATTTTGTTTTGTTATATATATTTATTTTATTTTCACATATATTTAAAGTTTGTATGTATTTATATATGGCTTTGTAACTGAATTATATTGTCTCTGCTCTTTAAAATAAGCAATGGATATCATACAGAGCCTAGATTAAAAGTACGCAATTCAGGTGTGGGATACTATAAGAACAGTTTATCTCATGTATAATATTGCTAACAGTTTTTTCTCAGAGATTTAAAATTGACATAACAATTTTGTACGGATATTTAATTAACTTATCTTGTTGTACACAGCCATATGAAGAAGTATGTCTTGATTCTGACAAAAATAAACACTCAATGAGGAATATCTATGTTGTAATCCTTACACCTGGTTTAAATAACTGGACAAGAGAGAAAGAAATTACTAGTACACATATAAGTGAAACAACTGTTCAAAATGACAATGCCTGTAAAAGAAGTCTGAATAATACTGATTCAGAAAAAATGGATTGTTCTGAGTCTGTAACAAAAGAAGTTACAATGGATGATATTAATGAAAGTACAAACGATGTTCATTATGAAAACAGATGTCAGACTATATTTTTAGATCCAGAGTTTGTTCTATCTTTTCCCTTTAGACATAATGATAATAAACCATTGCACGCTTGCATAGTAAAGGTGAATTATTGAAAATATACAAACAAGAAAACATTTTGAAATATTTATATTTATCTAACAGAAATATTTTTTCTAATCAACAGTTTTTTTGGTACAGGTTTATGATGATTTATCTTTGAAACTGAGCAAAGACATCGATATAATAGGATTTATTTCATTGGATCCTAAGTTTGATACACTTTACTTTCCCAATGATGAGACAAGTACTTGCTTTAGCCAGACAAGTGAAGAAAGAACTAAATCATTTTCCATAGTGCCCAAATTACACGCAATAAAAGTAATTGAGCATACGAAAGAACCAATTGTATATCTAGAAATCGTGCCTAAAGCTCAGCTCATTAGGAATGATTTACACTTATTATTGAGTCAGTTATTGTTCGGAGATTATATAGCCGCGGAATATGTGATGTATAACTTGATTTCCTCAATGTAGGTATCTATATATTTTTATATAAGGTTACGAATGTCATTGTTTTTTTCTATTTGCTCTGTAATTTGATGTATTACTTTCAGATATTACAGAGAGGATATCGCAGAGAGGTTTTGTCTTGGCGCATTTCCGGTGAACATAACGAATATTTCTGTCAAACATAAGACATTTCCAAAAGAGTTTTATAAATTTTTAACACACCTTGTAAAGAAGAGTCATTTTTTGGACCTAACTTTGGAAAATTTGAACCATTTAAATATGATTCCAAAGTATGTGTATCTTGCTAAGTAAACATGTACGATAAATAAGATTGCATTATTTCTTTTAGAAAGATTTACAAAGAGCACAACTGGTTAAAAGGCGGTATTCTTCAACTCAGTGATCATACGCATCTTGTGATAAATGAGACCGGATTAACTATTGGAGGAGTCAAAGAGAATGGCGTGAACAATTATAAAGCTCTTGCTGAGCTAGTTAAGTACCAAAAACTAACATACGATTTAAAATATTGTACATTGGAACACGAAGCGGACATTCCAATCCTGATTTTTTCTGATGCAAAATCGTTTATTCCCGTAAACATCAATTTTATTTTATATTGTGCAATATATTTTATCTGTGAAGATATTAATATCTAACATAGTGACCGTTTATATTTCGATTAATATCTAACATGTTTACAGTGTCCTATTCAAGTTTGTTTAAATGTCGACGCAAAGTCGGAAAATATACACGATAATATATTTGAAGCTGCATATCAGTATATAAAGGATGAGACCCGATTGATGCATATTCGTCAATACTTGGAAGCGCTAAAACACGCAGGAAAAATTGTTTTGACTAAAGAAGCTCAAAAGGTACGTTATACATAATTAAATTTTAATACTAACATATCTACGTTACGCAATGTCGATTTATTTGACATATATATCTATTTTAGATGGCTGAAGAAGAATGTCTAGAGTTTAGGAATGGGAAGTATAGATCTCGGTACGAATTTGACTTGATAATGGTTTTAGCTAGATCAGTGGCCTTATGTCGTGGAAAAATGGAAATAAATGAAGAAATCTGGAGGGACACTTTAAAATTAGAAAAAGAGAGAAGGGAAAGACTGTCCATGCAAAAAGAATCGTAATCATAATAGTGTATATATATATATGTACATATAATATGTATATATATATATATATATATATATATATATATATATATATATATATATATAT
>QVNW01002391.1:0-11077 GCA_014825475.1 Pseudomyrmex flavicornis
AATAAAAGAAACAGAAACGCTCTATAAATCCGAGTAACGTAAGTCAAAATTTATTCAACATCTCTGAAGGAATAAAATTAATGGCGATCGTAAATAGATTATAGTAATGTATAATCAAAGATGAACACTTATATAAAGCGCAGCAAGCAAGATCTCATCTCAAGACGGTCAGAAACAGCGACGGATAATTTTATCGTGAGACCGTTTGGGCGGGTTACAACGTGGAAATAGACGTTCAAACTCGGTCGCGAAAGCTGACGAAGAGAGAACGTCTGTACGATTTTACGAGGAAGTGGAGTACGTTATTTATCGGCAATATTCGTCAGTAATGCGAATTCTTACTGTCCTTTTCGCCCTGAAACAGCCGCTAGTGCATGCGTCGCAAAGTGACTCGCAGTCGTAAAAAGCTCGTGAATCTCCTTAGTCAAAATTCAGGCACACAAAGTAACTAAACCCAATGTGTTGGCCAAGCGTCTTGCGTTTCGTAACTCGCCACAAGTAAAATAAATTAAAATAAAGTAAACGTACGATACAATAATCAATTACGCGCTATAATTACACATGTGCGTTCCTTTTCAAATTTTTTTTCTTAAATTGTTGAATTGTCGCATAAAGATTCAAAAAATACTAAGTTAATCTCTCGTGCAGTAAACTGTTGTAATTGTTATAAGACAGTATTAAAGATTTTACACTTTTTAAATTGTAAATGCTCTGCATCTTTACAGATTTTCGGATTTTTATAATTTCTCTGCAATAATTTAAGAATTTTATTTTGAGAGGAAAGAAGCTAATAATAATAATCGCCGTGTATTCAAACCGCAGTGAATTCTGCACAACAACGTTACAAATCGATGTCGAAGCGAAACTGCCGAAAAGTACATCTCATAACGTACACGCTTTTACATTCGTGAAAGCGGATCGGTCGACCAGGTGATTTAAAAAATTTGGCACCTCTTTAACACCGACGAAATTTATACTAGCCTTAAACCACTCGTCTCGCCGCAACCGCGGCCTTTCGTTGACTTTAGTACCGGTCCAGATGACGTTAACGATTCATAAATTAAAAGGGCTCCATTTTGTTCCGGCAGCGTGGGTAGAGAGTGAAAAGAAGTTGTTCTCTTGTGCTTTGTCCGTGTCATAAAGTTTGCGCGAATTCTTTGTCGTTTCGCTCTCTGGCGAATGCAAAACGTGTTTTACGCATGGAAAGTTATATTGTTAAGTTAATCGCAAGTTATTTTCACTCGAGCCGTGGTACCAACGAAACCAATTGTTGTCGACAAACTAATTCACTGTATATAAGACTCTATTCTCTCAAAAGTGATAAACGTTTATGGAAAAATAAATTTCAAATTTGCCTAAAATCGTCATCATGTTTGTTATACGTGTAGACATATTTAAACATTTGAGTTGTTTAGTGAAAATGATGGATTTAGTGTGCATATAGTGTAATATATTTTTCGACATATTAATTTCTTCACAACATGAAAAATTACCTAATTTATTATTTTATTATTTAATCATTTTTTATTGATACAGAATTTCAAAAAATGTAAAAGTTTCTAATGTCAGTATAAACTCTTTATTCGTAATTGCCTAATCACGATTTTATCGTTATATTTCATCAATTATGTCGATTATTCTACGAAAGAGAAATTTCCAATTAAATAATTTCATAATTAGCGAGTTTTATGTAGTTTCACCGTGGTGTGGGAAATAAGTAACGGTTCCGATATACAGTTGCTTATCATCTGAAAGTGCCGTAAATCAGAAAGCGCGCGTGTTCACGCCCGTTAAATGAGACCATCGAAAAATCGATCGCGTTTATGCGATACCGATAATCGAGTCTCGCATATGCAGCGTGAGAGTCGATTCGAGATCGCTATCGAAGCAATACATACCAGATGCATCAAATGAACCACGTGCTACACATCGTGCAAATTAAAGTATTATAAATCAGAAATAAAGTTGCAACAAACTTTAAATTAAAGCAATGAAATTGCAAATAATTTATATCGATTCATTTGGTCTGTTATCGAGATAAAATTAACGTATGATTAAAGTAAAATATAAAAGAGATTTTTGGTGTCGGAAAAAACTAGTCACAAAATAAATTGGAAAAACAATAGACTATTTTTAAAAAACTGAAGAATTTTTAAATAATAATATTAATTTTATAATTAAACATATTTTGCAGTTAAGTTGCGTTTGTAACCCGTAAGTCGAAAGTTAACTTTTTGTTTTATGCTTATAAAGATTCCGGAAAGACGCTATAATGTATTCCACATAGTTTCGTAATATAATAATTTGCGTCATTCTATATCTACAGCATGTGGAATATTTCACAGTAATCAATATTTTATAGCGCGTGAGGAAAAGAGAGTTGTCTCGCTTGAATATAGAAAACGCTTTCAACTAAGTTGGTAGCCAACTGTTGTAAAACTGTTATTATTTTGCAGTGACGTTAAAACATGTGTCACAACTTTGCAGTTTTCTTTACTTATACTATTTATTTTTTATTCTTTTTATATTAAATAAAAAAATATATTAATAATGAAACGGATATATTTCGCAAATTTTTATTTTGAAAACAACAATTTAAGATCATATTTTATTTAATCATTGGTAATCGGGATAAAAGAAAGAGCATGCCGTACTTTTAACTCTGCATAATGAAGCTTGTTTTAATGTCTCGTTGGCATCAGCGCCGAGCAAAGCAGCCTCCAGCCGTACATTACACGGCGATAAAATCTCATTACACCGCTGCAAACGAGCAGTTATCGACGCGTTGACGATTTTGCGATCTTTCATCGCGACATGTGGCGAGACGGTGAATTTATTTGCCGATTACGAACTAATCTTTATTAATTGCTCTTGCACACGAAGTGACGATAAGACACACGCATTGAAGACAATCGCGAAATCATGTGATGTGTATTCTTGTAAAATTAATTATTCATAAATTAATAAACACTATATATCGTTTAAAATACTTTTCTTCAGCTTTCACATTTTTCTGCCGCGTGCACATTAAAATTACCGGATGCGAAACAAAAGTTCAAGCATTAAAGCCCACGTACCCTACAATCTTCGAAAATGCGGAGTATCACGCGAAATAAATGCTTTCTTACATATTTTGTGGTGCTTAACGGCATGTACATAACGAGGCCGAAAAATACTATCTGCGACGCCCATATACAACCTGGACACACCTTCATATGCAGTGTGTTCATTTATTTTCGGCACCGTTCTTAAATTCATTCGAACAATTAACCGACGGCGTCTGCTGCACGCTGCGTGGGCGTTACGCACTTCGAATGTTCCAGTCTCACGATGTAATCAACGACAGGCGTTTTAACTTGTCACATACTTTCCCTTCCCTTTTGAGATACGATCAAGATGCGTAAGTCAATTTTCGGGACGAGCGTAACTCGGAATCAATAACCGTATGGTCGTTTCACTCGTGTTGTTCAACAAAATAACGATATATAAGTCAATAATAAATAATATATTAAATAATAAATTTCGTAATAATAAATACTCGTATATAATATTTAATTAACGCAAAATGACGTAAGAAAGATTATAGATTTCTCATATAATGATAAACAAATAAATTATAAAGAAGCAACGTTGTACAAATGTACAACGTATATAACAGATCAATTATAATTTTATATTTCTGTTTATATTTCTATCTTTCTTATAAGCACTTTTTCCTTTTTTTTTTTTTTTTTAAATACAAAATAAAATTAATGACATTGTGCACTTTTGCTTAACGGAGTTGATTCTCGATTTCGATCGCGCCGAATTGCGTTAATAATTTATAATGTTCATAAATTTTTTCACTCTTCCGTTGAGTATCCACTCTCGACAATTTTCCAGCGTATAACAAGAATAATTTGTCGGACACGTTGACTCGTTCTCGCAGTTCGCATATTAAATATTATACATTACTGAATTACGTAGCTAATAAAAAGAATGATAAAGGATGATTCTCTACATACTCATCGCGCGGTTGAAATCGCGGAATGGCAACTGAACCAGGAAAGCTAAGCGATGAAACATCAACCGGATTTCGAAACAGCTCGCATTAATTTTTAACAAGCAAGATTCCCCAATTTTAGTGATCGTTAACAGATGTAGAGAAAACGGTTATACCGTCGGCCGATGTACCATTAAAAATTAGCTATATTTCCTGAACGAACGCTACGATCATCTCGCAGGAAACGCGATTTCCCGCCGGATGCGATCTCTCATGCAACCGAGGGTGATCTCGACTTGGTAAAGCTCAAGTTTCTTCCATCACGTTATCGCGTGTCTATCTCTTTTTATTCGACACTTTAATTGTTCGTGTACAAGGATAATCTTGCGAATATGTAAAAGTAATTTATTGTTTTAGCTATAGCAGTGGAAATTTCAACTCAACATTAATCATTGTTCCACTAAATCTACCAATTATTCCGCTATTCTGTAATTTAATACGTTCTCTTTTACATGTACTGGGAATCTCGACGCTGCCATACAAACTTATTTTTTATGACAATTGATTCGTTCTGTCTCGACTAATAAATCCACATTAATTACATTACTCATTAATGCAACACTTCGTTCTCATCCTAACTGAACTTTCCGCCACAGACAAGTTTAGTGATTTATGAACCGTATAATTAGATATATCTACTCGTTCGTAAAAGTTTACACGCGGCTCAGTCTCTCTCTCTCTCTTTAAACTTCTTGTTTATTAAATCTAATTTTTCATTTAAAAATATTATCTACTAAGAATAATAGAATATACAATATTTTATTCTACGATATAAAAATTTTATCACAAAAATATCAAGTTATTTTTACTTCAATATTTTTGTTTTATAGTTTTATCTTTTTTCTTTTGCTATCTTTCGCTATATACACGATATATTATATATTGTCACGACTCTTTGGTCCCGAGCGCGAATGATACTTGAACATAACACGGGCGTATTCGTGCAATAAAATAAATGATATTCGGCATATCGTCCCCGACAACAAGCATACATCACTTTCTCGAAGACTGCAACCGATGCGGGTGATGAATCGTATCGCAGAGTCGTTTCATTTTTCACTTCCCCCGAAAGAAGCCTCATACACGATGCTATCCAGTGCTGTCTTTAATGTACTTTACGTGAAAAATATACGTTCACGGCGCGCCACGAACCTAGACGCGGCAATAAATTCGAGTCGATAAACGCGCGATTTTTCTTTATCTTCGACACGTAACTCCCATGAAATATTTCGATGGATTAGCAAAACGCATGTTAATATCGTAACATTTCTCTTGAGCCATTGGTGGTCACGTGAAATATTTCATACATAGTACTTGTGTCTAAGAAACAACCGCGCTTCGAAAATCACTCTGATGTCAACTACTAAATCGACATCAATATTTAATCTTGATGCTGATCGATTAAATAGTTTACGCAGTCGTATGAAATTCGTGAATAGTGTGAAAGTTAAACTTGTCGATTTGTCATTCGCACTAGAGTCGCTATAGCCAAGCATTTTTTTTTTTTTTTGACAAACTCAAAAAACGCGAATCATCAAAGAACGAATTGATCAATTTGCGTCGTATTATACATTACGCGTCAAAATCAATTTTTCTTTGACATGTTAAATTAAATTTCAATTCTCATAATACGATGTGATAGACATCATAATTGTTACAGCGCCGTCTCGACGTCTATCGCTAATATGTAAACGAGGGGCGTGTGTCTCTCTCATATCGAGTTTCAATAGCGGCACTTTCAGACGCCGTCGCGCATACGTATTATGCATCGTGGTATTATTAATGCGTCTCGCGAAGAAGAGCGCACGATGCACCATGTCTATTAAATTCGGTCGGATGCTAAATATGCTGATTCGTCGCCGCAGGTGGTGACGACGGAATGACCCGGAGGGCAAGGCAAAGGGGAAAAGAAAAGACCGACGACCGATTTTCAAGCGATTTGCACATATATACGTATATGCTGAACGAACAAGTTCTGGGAAATCTTCTCGTCAATTCGCATGAAGAAAAAGAAAAGGAAAGTCTAATATTGTACCTACATTATATAATTTTGTCTTTGCAATGTGATATCCAATAAATACAGTGTAACGAGACATTTCTTATCTAAGTTTATAAACTGTTTGAGAGAAGCTTTAAAGAAGCAACGATAAGAAATTAATCACGCGACTGTTTGCATCTGCAGCATTTAGAGTGTGTATGTCTGCAAAATAATGATAACTGGAAATGTCTTTTATTATTGCTCTTCAATTTGACTTCTGATTTTCACAAAACAACGTAGACTTGCACGGAAGATGAATAAAACAAGTTTTTTGTAGATTTTTTTTTCGTGCCGAGAACTCGATTGCCAATTCGTCGCACTTCGAGAAGTACGGAGTTGCCATTCGCGCATATATTTATCACCGTCGTTAATAACACACGAAAAAAATGCCTTATCGCCTACCGGAACGAATTTTTCGATGGTTGCTCGCCCGAATGGTTCGACGGTTGCTAAGAATAAACTTCGTCAGTTTATAAAGACAAGAGTAAAACTTCAAAATCTTTTCAAAGTCTCCTACACATAAATTAATAAAAAAAACAAACAAACAAACAAACACATGTTTTTTTTTATATATTTATTCGCAACTTGTGTGTTGTTAAGGTTCGTTGAATAATATATTTTCTGTTTATTCTACTCCGTTATAAAATGTGTACTCTAATTGTGTGTCCAAAAATTGTTTGAAATATGTTAGCAATTCTTTAACAAAGATAATTCTGTTAAAAGCAAATTTGACATTTTATTATTTACAAAACTAAATTATTTTATTGTTTAAGAAAATAAAAATATCTGAATGATATTTTTTTTTGACGAAAAACCATTTTTTCCTTATATTTTTTTCCTACAATATATATTCCTCTAGTTTTATGATAACGTAAATGTTTATAGAGATCGAACCTTTTCCATTTTAGCCCATATCATGCGACGAAGAGAGCGCAGAAAGAAGCGGAAGAGATGGAAGAGATGGAAGAAAAAGAGGAAGGCGAGGGTGAACGCACTCGCCACACCCTGCCTTAAAGATTGTAAACGATTATTAATGCTCCACTGCGGCTGACCCGTAACCCGGCGGTGTGGTTCTTCTCTTAACGTCTCGCCTCATCCCTCTCATCACTCCAATCCTTTCCCCAACCCTTCCCTCTTTCTTCCTCAAAATAATCTCGACTACTCAAGATCATGAGGATCGCTTCTCGACGGAATCGATCCTTATCCGGCTTTTTTCGTAATTAGTCGGTCGGAGGCTCTTACTCTGTGAAGGATAAATAACTGAGGTTATGTCTGGCTACGTTAACTAATTTGCGTAACACGCCGTAGGCTCGCATCGAAATCTTCGCGCCAGCGAATCATCCAGCCGTTGCGAACGAGATGAGTTATTATTGGAACGAGGAACGAGAGCGAGAGCAAAAGCGAGAGAAAGAGAGAAGAGAGACTGCAATAAAATATAAGATTAAAATACGTATAACCAACAAATTACATTAGGTGATTTTAATAGAAAAAGATTCAAGCGTTATATTTAACACTCTCGCTTCTTTAAACTATACTTAAAGTTAAAAATATTTTTATTATTATAAATTTTAACTTAATGTGTTTTGCATTTAGAATTAATTCATCAATATAATTTTATATTATAATTTTCTACTTAAATATCACATCATGAATTGCAGAAAAAAAGCTTAATTAGACATCTCAGATAAAAATTGTTAAGCCATATATCACATCTTTAAAACCAAAATCTTCCAAATGCTGCGGGATGAACGCGAAAATGTGCATTCATGCCAGCTTAAGACGTAAACACGATAACGCAACAAAAAAATAATAAGACGATGTCACACGGCATGAGTTATATTCCGTAAATCTCGCGATCTTTGCGTGTACGCGCATGAATGTTGCTCGATCGAGACAAGATCGCATATCTTTTCATTAGGAAAACCGTTCGAGCGATTTAAGAAAGGCAAATTATCGAGGTCGCTCGAACGTCTTCGATAATTAATAAAACAAAAATAAATAAGTCGCGAAAAGAGACGGGGCAATACTGACGTTCTTCGTAAAATGTTTACGCGATTTCTGCTTTCCAAGTTAGCCCGTTTCGAAATATCGGAACCGCGTGTTCAGAAAGTGTAAGAGTTTCGAAGTCTCGACGAAGATCTGGTGCGATATGACGAGTATAAAGATAACGAGACAGTACGAAAAGAAATCGACGAGCAATTATGCAAATCGCGCGTGACACGTGCTACGGTGTTCATTATCGAGTGATCTTGCGGCGAAAAAAGTTTGGAGAAGAAACAGAATTGGCCGTAAAGATACAGACGCGAATGTAGCGATGCTGAAAATAGTGGGACCTCAGGACTAAAGGCGGAAGAATAAAATCAGAAAAAACAACGGCAAGGCGCGGACGAAGGGCAACGTCGCGCGTCGGTAGTCCTATTACGTTCGTATTTACGAGTCGATCTCAACCACTCAACCGATATTCTCGCATAATTTTAATATTCAACGTCGTTTCGTCGCGTCGCAGAGATGCAACACGATATGGTACGTGCGTAAAGATAACGAGACGGCGTAAAGGCGGGTCGACGCTAAAATTATGCAAATTGTCTGGATGTTGCATTTACAGCACGACGTCGATACTCGATAAAGGTGGGATTTAAAACACACGCGCGCGCATATACGCGCTTATTTGTCGTAGCCTCGTAAAACTGCGCGATTGATTCTGGGTGGCGTCAATATAAAACAGAATATTTCGCATGCGTAAACGATATTTCCAATGAAGACGGGAATTGGACGTGTGGCCTGAGGCAGGAGTTTACGGTAGTCTCGCAGATTCGTATTCGTTCCGCTTGATCGGCAAGCTCATTCGCATGATATGGCAAATGACGATCAAACGTGCTACTGCACGTCTAAAAGAGTTTGTTTAGAAATAATCCTACATATATCGATTTTATTTACAAATACCTATCGCACATTTTTAAAATTAGTTTTTCAAAATAATCAAAATTAACTTTTCTTCTCTTTAACTTTATAAGTACTTAACTGCACAATAAAAGTTATTAATATAATGTATTCAATTGTTTACATCGTTGTTAGTGTGACAAAAATTTAGTATAATATACTTAATATATTAAATTTCAAATATATTCATTAGGCTTAAATAAATTACAAAGTGATAAAAAGTGGAAAGTGCGATAATTCGTTCACGAAATTGTTTCTTCGTCTCACGAGAGCATATGCGCGAAGGGAGAGAGAGATACGGCCGTAGCCAATTGATTCCATGTGGCATTGACCGGAGACGGACGGATCTCGACCGAAAGATTTAGTAATCGGAATGAAAAGAAACCCGACCGAAGAAACGATGCGGAGGACATACGGCGTAAGCCAGAGAAGAAGATCGCAACGTAAAAAGAACGTTACGAGGAAAAGATAGAAATAGTGCCGTGACTCACCATGAAAACCATGAACCTTGATTGCAGGTTGGCGCTCCCGATGTAAGTCAGCGTTTCCAGCCACCGTGATGATCGCCGGGGTGGTGTTCGCTTCCACTTCTGCGTCGCAGACCGTCCTTCGTCGCACTCGACAGCCGCGAAAGAAAAACAGTCGATCACACTTTACTATAAATTCACCACGTTCCTTTTTTTTGTTTTCTTTTTTATTTTTTACTTCAATTCGACAACATATAAGAGGATGTCAAAAATTATTGTCGTTGAGAGAACTACAATAAACGGATGTTTATCTACTTTTTTTTTTTATTGCTTATGGGCGTGCGAAACAGTGCAAATCTACGCGCAACTGTATTTCTAATCACTATGTAGTCGCGATTAACCGGCGATTATTATCTCTTCAGCCGGAAATATTACTGACTACAAATTAATCTAGCTAAGTAACTTATTTTGGCTATCGGTAACGGCGGATATTGGTCGTCTACCGGCGTTTCGATTGGCATACTGGCATGAATACTGGCCCGTTCGGTTCCGGTTACCTGCAACATACAAATGCGCGTCATTATTAGAAATTGTCATCCACGAAACTGGAAAATTAACATTGCAGAAATCATAATTCCGGTCGCGGATAGAATGGTGCAAATTTTAGTTAAGACGCGGCAATTAAAATAAAAATTACTCTTCTCGAGTTGCCGTTGAATTTCGTGCGAACATTGCTACATGAATTGTCTAATTGCATTCATGTAATTGTTATTTCTTTTTCCAAGAGCAAAAAATGCTCATTTAAATAAAACACACAAGCTAACAAACAAACTGCAGCAGTCAATAATTTTTATATTGCATTAATCTGTATTAATTAGTAAGTAAATTATTGTTCACAATCAATTAATAAATATTCATCATTAAATATTATAATAATTTCAAATGTACTGATGCGATCAGAGAATATTTTCGTACGATCAAAATAAAAAGCAAATTAAAACTAATGAAAGGAATTAATTGGCGCAAAGTCTCTATTGAGACGGAAGTGTCGACCTCCGTTATATTTCATTCGGAGAATCCAGCATGGCCGATCACCAGAAAAAAAAACGTATTAGCAGATCAGATAATAGAATAAGCAAATGCAACGGCATCATTTTGCAGGGCGCGGTTGAGTGTGCCAGGCCGGGCCCGTATGACGCACCCGGTCTTTATTTAAATCATTTGATCCGTCACGCTAAAATCGATTAGCACTAATAGCCGAGGAAATAGAGTTCACTTCGTGGCTACAGAGTAGCCCTGCTCGAACTGTTTTCTGTCATACCGCGCGTGCCTTTCACGATGCTGCGATCATCTCCAAATCATCGATCGATCGATGAATTTTCAAGCGATTATAATACACAAACCAAGCTGCGAAAAATTGACATGGAAGTATTTTATATCTTCACATGTGTGCGCATTATACGTACATCTCATGCAACTATAACGGCTAATTTAGAAGTTTAAAAAATAATATAAGTAATGAATTCACAGACGGGAAATAGAGAGCTTAGAGAGATACGATAAGGAGACTCGAAACTGATCATGTGTCAT
>QVNW01002392.1:0-28851 GCA_014825475.1 Pseudomyrmex flavicornis
GATCTTCTTTTTGTTTTTAATTGCCGATTCTAGCAAAGTGTCAAAACGACTTTCTTGTATAAACAATTTTTTGTTTAAAAATTAAATAGAATATAATTATCCGGAGTTTTCAATGTAACGAAATGAAACAGCAATTTTTGTGGTTATTTTACGCGATATTACACCGCGAGATAAACTCTAAACGACAAACACTTTTCCAGCCGCAAAACAAAGATCAACGGCAAAGTCTGAGAGGTTGCGCGTATCGACCGCGCTAATTTTATAACTTTCGTAACTTTAAGATAAAACACGAGCGCAAAAAACTACACGCTTCGCGCACTTGCTGGCTAACGATGTAAGAGACGCGAGATCGCTGAGAAAGTCATCTCCCGCATATGCGATTTCGTGGGAAGCGGATACGGATATTATATTTGTGTATATATATACACACACCCGCAGAAGATTCCGAAAGGAGCAACAGTGCTAAGCCCGCGCGCGTGCTTGAGAGCGGAAGGGTCGACTTTATGCCGCACGAAGCATCTCTCAAGACGACCCGTAATCCGAATGATGCCCTTTTGCGTTATGCAACCGCTTTTAAGGATGCTAGAGGCCCGCCGTGCAGAGCTCTCCCGGTCTGTGACGTGCTCGTCGCAGCAGAGCTTCTGGATACGACGTGGCGCTTCTCGTGAGGAAGTCTCTGCACAGAGATAAACATCAATGGGTTTTCCACGTCAGAATTTTCTCTCGAGAAACAGAAGGCCAAATGCTAATATATCTCGCTATAATAGAGTTGCCGTTTTCGCAAATTTCCTCACTAAACTCGGCACACAACAACTTTTCGAAGATAATCAAATTTCCGTTTAATACATATGCGCGATTCAAAACTCGCGGAAATTAACTTAGAAAAAACAATAAAAAAAAGATGCGAGAAGAATTCTCGAAAGGATGTCGCACACGCGGGAATTTCCAGAAAAGGACGAGGAAAAGGATCTCGTTGAAGTTAAAAGTTTAAAGTTCAAACGTCGAAATGAAATAAAGATCGGGAAAGAAAGGTCCGCGCCGCGGTCTTGAAAACAAAACACACAGGAGAAAGAGAGGCACAATCACGCTTCCTTATTTCGCCCGGCTCCTTTTATTGCCGACGCTGAATGGGACCGGATGATGAGTTCTCTCTTATTTGTTTTCGTCCAATAAGCGAAAAAACACGTACGACTTTGACCCCTCCCCTCCCTGGCCTTTCCTCCTCTGGCCCCTCTTTCTTGTCGTTTACCGAAAGAGGCCCCCGAAGACCCGTCTCACGGAGTGAAACGAGCCACCTGAACTCGTTGCAACAATCACGGCGACGATGCGGGAATCTCGACTGCGCTCGAATGCGCCGCCACGCCTTCCGCTTCTCGAACGATCGCGTATAAAACGTTGGGACACACGATATATGTATCGATACGGGACGGGAGTATCCTCGCAAGACCAACAATAATCTTACGAGATGTTTACTTCGTACTCGTAAAATTCTCATGCGTCGCCGGGAAAATTGAAGAGCAACGCACGCGAAGAAAATGAAGCTTAAAAAAACGACTTGGAAAGATTCTCAGAAAATATCGATTCCGCGAAACGTTCCACGAAACAATCAAACGCGTGACGTCGACGCGGAAATGCAATATTTCGAGATGGATTAACAAACGAGAAGGAGAGAGAGAGAGAGAAAGAGAGTCGGCGAGAAACGTGACCGCGTCGCGAAAAATACGTAAATTTACGTAAATAAATAACACATTTATGTCAGTAAATAACACATTGCGTATACGCGTCGTAAGATCTTCTTCCCTTTCTCTCTCTCTCTCTCACTCTTCGCCAAGGTATTCAGCGGTGCGTAAAATTAGAGTTTACGCTGGAGAGACGGCGGCTGATACCGATTCTAAGATTTCCCAGGTGACATTAACGCGATATACGGTATCGTTAAGCCGATCTGAACTTTTTCATTACGCGCGCGCGAGTATCAAGTCTCCAACTTTTCCGACGTAAATACATACACACATACGTATATATATATATGTGTGTGTACGGTGACGCGTCCACTTGGAAAACTCCGGAAATAAATAGCCGGAAAACTTTCGCGCGACGGGAATCTCCGAAAATTAAAGGGGCGCTCGCGCGAAGATGTTTTCTTAATTATTTTCTTACGATCGCGCGGATAAACGCGCGCTAAGTGAAACGGCCGCGCGTTTCTGTTCTTCTTTATTACTCGCGCGGACTAACGCGCGCGATTTTGGTTGCCGGTCGTCCCGACAAAATTCTCGTTTCGGCTGAGTTTTGGCTTTAATTAACTTTTTACAGCGAAACCGCGAAAATTAGATCGCAAACTTGTTTCCGCGAAACACGTTGTCTGGATTTTCTCGCTCACAAATATTATTACGCATACGGTCGACGAACGTACGCGCGTTCGTTTTCGTCTTCAACGAGAATGCGAAAAAAAAAAAAATCATCAAGTGTCATTTCTCTCAAATAAAAAATCGTTTCGCACGTCGTTGAAACTATCACGCGCGAGTGGAAAATCTACATACATATAATTAAAGCGAGCGTTAATTATTATGTATGATACGCAATAGATATTGTTGCAAAATACATAATTAATTAATTAGTGAAAAATGAATATTGCAATGCAAATAATTCGTCGTTAAAATACAAAATTCCGGTGGGAGGCGGAAAAAACACGCGCGCACCAATGCACTCTCTGCCTCCAAGTTATAAAGTTACGGATATATATGATTAAATCTACGCGCATCCCAACTAAATTGCCCCGATACCGAGCATCACGCATCAGTAATTAACATAATGCATCAGAGACAGAAGCCATAATTTCAATTATGCAATACGCGGAACAACGCGATAATTCAAACGACATGCAACGGCATATAATGAAATTCATGATTAATGCATCGAAACTCGAATGTTGCGCGTCGATGCGACGCGCCGCTTAACAAACTTGCCAACGTAGAAAACGTATTATAAAAAAAAAACGTGTGTTCTTTTGTGTAATTTAGTGCAAATATAAATTAACATTAAACGTATATTAATTTTTTAGTTTTGTTTGAGAACACTTTTGAAGAGCACTGTAAGAGCAGCGACTTCTGTTGTCTCGTCTTACGATGGCGAATAACGTTCGCGGAATCCAACTTTATATATTCATAAAAATATAACAATCGGGAGGGTGTAAAACCTCCGATGTAATAAGACGCGCGACACATTCTCAGTTCCCTTGGGAACAACTGGCATCAACAACGCGGGAGAAGAGAGTTCGCGGGATTTCGGCTTCGGTATCCGACAAATGTAACGCCCGGTTAAAAATGTAGTTTAGCGCTTTTTGTCCAGCCGGCCATGTTCTCGTACAACCACGTCGAGATTCCAGCGTCGCCAGGAGGATCGATTCGTCGCGGGAGAGTCCGAAGGAAGGTCGAGCGCGAGGTAAAAGAGTTAAAAGACGGAGAGAAAAAGAGAGAGAGAGAGAGAAAGAAAGAGAGAACAGATAAGTTGAAAGCAAGAACGAGAAAAGAAGCAGCCAGGAGGCCGCAAAATACCACAAGAAGCTCAACAATGCGAGGTCGGGAACCAACACTCTCTTTCTCTTTCTCTTTCTCCCTTCCTTGCGCCTCCTTCCTCCTTCGCCCGCCGAGCCTGTCCTTGGGGCAATTCGCGGGTGCAGACCGTGGATCAGCCAGTATAATTATCTTAGTTCCATGTTTAATAGACGCCCGGTATTTCGGATTGGCCCTAATGACGGCGTTTACTGAATTTATGTCCTCCTGCAGCTACGCGCTGCAGCAACCTTTCCTCCGTCTCGCCTCTCGGCTCTTTCACTCTTTCTTCTTTCTCTTTCTCTTGTCTCGCCTCTCTCCTTTCCCGGCGCATTATCTCGCACGAAATTATCTCTGTCTCCTTTCGATGCCTTCGCTCAGGGGAGGCCCAGAGCCTCTCCTCCCTCTCCTTCTCAGATAAGTCGACCGGGCTATCTTTCTTCATACTGTCGTTTCTGGCATCGCGAGGGCTTCTTTCGCTTTGATGTATGTTCAATTATCCGTCCACGTGGTCCCGAGTTTAGGGACCGTATATAGGACCGACGGCCCTCTTTCGCTCCGAATCGAAGGGAGCAGGAAGAGAGAAAGAGAGACATTTATTATCGTACGACCGCGCCGAGAGACGCGGTCTGTCCTGCGCGACAAGAATCTCAAAAAAAAGGATAATCCCGGCCCGCGGTAATGCGCGTCCACAACCGGCATCAGCCGATCTCCGCTCCGGAGTGCGTGCCCCGGCGATTCGCAGGCGCGGAAAAAGCAAACGCCGCGAACAAAGGGACAAAGCCCGCGGTGATCCGTTGTTTGTTTGCGAGGCGCAAGAAAACGCAGGAATGGACCCGAAAGAAGCTCCGCAGTTAGTAGCGAGATCGGGGGATTCTGTTCGCTTGTTATCGGAATTTTAACAGCGAGCCCTCGCGAATGATCGATGAACCACGTCCACGACTTTATGACGAAAGGACTTTTTGGAAAGTCCTCGATGCGAAACGACGCCGGGGCGCGCGCTTCGAGTGTTCCACTACATTATACTCTATAGAACTCTATCCAAACGAGCTCCTCCGCGCTCCTTTTGTTCGCTCCGTCCCCGTAACCCGAGGCGTTTCTCGACAGTGAACGTTCGTTTCTTGTTTATAGCGAAAATTAAATTTGCTTAAAGTTCCGAAAACTCGAATCGCGCGAGGCTGGAAACGACGCGCGGCGGAGGTCAGCTCCGCCGATGGAAACAAAGGCAGAGCTGGTAACTCGCATCGAAACTATACGCGCGCGAAAAGACTTCGCAATCGCGACCGGGTATCCGGCGAGCGAACCGATCAGGAGCGAACGCAGTTATTTCAGATTTTTTGTACAAAATCCAAAGTTCCAAAGACGACGAAAGAAAAATAAAAAGAAAAAAAAACCGCGAGAAATCTCTGCTCGCGATATTATCGCGTTTATCTGCGATTATGGCGCGGATGAGGCGCGCAAACAAGACAGATCCGTGTCGTTACTCAATTCGACGGTGTATAAATCGTGTGCGCACAGACACTGTTAAATTCCCCGACCCTGTCGACGATAAAAACGGGACGATAAGAGGAACGACGAGCCGTGCCTTTAAACGTCGCCGGCGTAAAGGACCGTGCGGGAGGAGTGCTTTCTCGCGAATAACTCCGTTCGGCGCACGGTAGGAAAACCGGCGCGCGAGAGCAATGGCCCGTTCGAAACGATATTGCCGTCACCGCGGGCTGAATGGTTAAGTATAAATTTCCTAGTCAGCGATCCCCGGCGTAATGGTTGCGAGCGAGCGAGCGCGCGCGCGCGCGCGTGCGGACCGGACCCGCGGAGAAGGATCGCCGTGGAATGCAAAGCAGGACGCTTGAAATTCCGCGGTCGTGCCGCCGGGGCGCGCGCCATTCCGGAAGCAGATCGTTAGTATAGACCCCTTATTTAGCGACTCGTCTCCAATTTCGAATGGACCGAGAAAGCGCGGAGAACTCCCTTAATTGCGCCATGACGCGACCGCAATTTCGAAGTGTTCGTTATCTACATTTTCATGTGTATATATTAAAAAAAAAAAAGAAAGAAAAATAGAGAGAGAGAGATAGATTTTCTCCTCGAATAATTTTCTTAATTTAAAGATATGTACGACTGTTACGTCCGTTAGTAAATTATTATGACGACCGTTTTTTCTTCCTTGTTCTAATTTGTTCAAATTAGTCCCACGAAAGAAAGAGATTTGCTATTTATATAGTCAGAAAGAAAACTTTTTATTGTCTATTGAATTTTTTCGTCAGCAAAACGTCTCGTTGGCAAAATAAAAATTCATAATATGCTTAGCAAATTTTTTTTGCCGGCCACTAAGTAACTCAATCTTCTTGCTATTCTATAGCAAATGTTTCTTTTCTTCCCGTGCAGTTTCTCCTCGTCGCCGTCTATTTATTTATGTAGATTATTTCGCGAATAGCAATCCGCATCACGATGTTCGAACCGTCGTCCAGCGCAATATCCTCGTTATAGCATACAATATTATCCCGTCATTACAACCGCGAGATTATCGCTCGTCATGATGCGATTCCCAGTCTCGTTGAGCCTCCAGCGAGACTTTCAAGGCACGAAGTACGTACTTGCACGTATCTATCAGCGCGGAGAGTCACGAAAAAATATCTTGTTGAATGGAAGGAAAGGGATGTCAAGGGTTAAGGAATAAGTCCGGCACGACATACCGCGATGTCCGGACACACGGAGAACGATCACACAGTATATATACATGTACATTGTATATATATACGGTGGGTATATATATATCGTCACGACCGTCCTCGGGGCAGGTTCGCGTGCAAATCCGCCGTTCGGCGGCGAACGTCGCGCGAGGATCCGGTAATTAACGAAGCTGTTGCGATCGCAATCTGGCGCACGAGCCGCCGCAGGCGAAAGCTTCGCCGTTGTCGTCGTCATCGTCGTCGAGAACACGGTGCAAAGGAAGAGAGAGAGAGGAGAGAGGAGAGCGCGGCATGCCAGGAATATTAATGCGGCATCTCTCATTGTCTCTGAGGATTCGCGCGCTTTCCGACGCCCGGCGCGATGTCATCCATTCCTCCGCGAAACGTGCCACGAAGTCGCCTCGCTATCGTGCGACACCGCCGCCTTTCTCGCGACGATGAGTCCGGAGCGACGATTTAGCAGCACGACGGTGCCGCACCTACCTATTATTATTCGTTCGAGATTGCATTCGCAGCGATGACGGAAAACTGCGCGCGCGATTCATCCAAAGATTGCCCCCGCTGGCGCTCTCGCATTCGCGCGAATCTCGACGGTATTAATTAGATGTTCGAGACGATTATCGTAGAATCGCGTTCAAAAATAAACCGACTGTGCGGAAAAAAAAAAGATTCTTGCCAGACTAGCAAGAAGATCAGTTACTATACGACCGGTAAAAAAAATTCAGATTCCGCAAATTTTTCTTTCTGTTAGCAAAAATTTTTTTTCACGTGAATAAACGTGAGTGTGTTGCGTGCAAGTGATTAGCTGCGATTTCGTTATAGTTGCAACTTGAAGCGCTCAAACGCGAGCGAGTCGAAGAGCCATTCGTCTTCCACTACCTACCGCATCGTCGAGGATTGCTAGACGCGCTAACTACACCGATCGAACAGGTTTCCTCTCTCGTTGTTGCGAGTCGAGGCTCGAATCGGACAGGTGTCGTTCGTGATGAAAAACCACGGAGACCGCAAGAAGCGAGGCGGACAGACAAGGAGAGCTTTAGGACGACCTCGACGAGATCGAGTCGCGTGAAGAGTACGTATGTTCTCGAACACTAATGAACGTCCTTTAGAATTGCCGTAACTTCCTTCCAAAAACGCATTCACTGCGCAAACATGACTATTCGCGTCTCACGAGACACTCGTCGCGTTTAACAACAAACTTCCGACACATAGGTACTAATTTGATTCCCTCGACAAATTTTGCTGTATTTTAGAGAGTTTGATTTTAATCAACTTTGATTGACGTGTCTATTCAACGTTGATTCAACTGGCCGCCTAAAAATAAACGGTTTCGCTAAAGCAGCGTTTATCGACCGGAAGTCTATTAATCGGCTCGGTGGTTTTATCGAGCCGTTAATAAACGTATCCCGAAGTCGGTCGTTCACGTGTTAATCTTAACGTCACTCGGAAACTGAGTTTCGGTCGCCAACGATGAATATTTCTGGAATTGTTCGACTGAAAATTCGAGCGCAAATGATATTTCCGGGCAAAATCAAGTAACGTTTCACGTTGTAAATGTATTCGGAATGAATAACATTTTCCGCGAGAGACAACGTAGTTGCTCCTAATGATGCTTGCGTAAAGCAGCGAGAAACGAAGACGCGCCAATTAGCGAATTACGTTATTCTTGAGTGTTCTCGAGTGTAATAAACATTGCAGGACGCGCGCGTTTTCTCTCTCTCTCTCTTTAAATGAAAATCTCGAAGTGCTTATTGCGCGGATCTCGTTATCGCGCTTATTTTACCGTCGCTACCGCGGCGGGCCGAGGTTCTTCAATAGCGATACATACCCAAGGGCGACGAATCAAACTTCCGTCGCGCGTATTCCGTCGTTTCATCAACGGTGACATATACACAAACCGCGCGCTGCGGCGAAACACGACGCGACGACGGAGCTTCCGCGCGGACCGAATGAAGAATAGAATTGCAAATGAAACTCCGTTCGAAATCAGTAACGTTATCTCGTCGTCGGTGTGTTATATCTTTTTGTTTTCAACGTATATATATATATATATGTATTCACCACGTCAAGAGTCTTTCTCTCTCTCTCCCTCTCTCTCTCTCGCCGGAATCTTGTTACAAATTATATCAATATAAACTCGCGCGCGACTGCACACACAGAGAGAAAGAGAGAGAGAGAGAGAGAGAGAGAGAGAGAAATTTCATTTATCCGGCGAACAAGCGCGAACGCGTTCTGAATTTGGACGTTTCGCGTCGCCGTGACGAGAGAATTCGCTCGTTATTTCAGCTTCATAAAATGTTCCGACGACATTTCAGCGACGACGACAACGACAACTTGTTCGTTCCGACCAATATTCGTGATAGGCCGACGAATGCAAAGAATCTCTTTTCTCTTCTCCCTACTGATATGTTGAACACGGACCGTCAGGCTCAGGAAACTAGGTGAGAGGACGTCTGGGATTAAGCCATTTTTCCGCTACGTGACTCCGGTGCGGTGGATCGTGAAAGACGCCGCCGTACCGGAAAGCCCGGGTGGTTCTTTCGCGGGACATATTTTTCCCGAAACCGTCGTCGTCGTTGTCGTCGTCGCGTTATTACCGTGATACGATATATATTTTCGAGCGGAAATTGCTTTTATCTTTATACGACCGAATATAACAGCCGCAGTTTCCGCGCGCGCGCGCGAGAGAGAGAAAGAGAGAGAGAGAGACCGATCGATACAAATAAGTTTATGTAAATTCGCTGTTGAATCTGACATCGCCGCGTTCTCTCTCTTTCTCTTCTCACAGTCGTCGTCGACCGTTTCCTCGAGCTCTTCACAGTCAATCGGAGACATTCGAATTGTGTTACCGGGTACGATTCGATCGGCGAAGACGTCCTCCGGAGCGAGGAAGAGAAAACGCCACCGTTCGCATTCCGATTCTCATCACGTCCTCGTCGACGGTTAGTAAAAAGAATTCTCCTAAGTATCTATGACTGCGGATCTAATAAACGGAATACGCGCCGCCCTCTTCGAGAACCGCTGCCAAAGTTTCTCACGTTTCCACCAGATTACACGACCTCCCGGCGGAGATAATGCAATGCTCCTTCGCGTCGCTAAGTTAATGGTCGATTCGCGTCTCCCCTTTCCATCCCTCGCGTCCTCCCCCCTCCCCCCCAACCTTCTCTGTCTGTACTTTTCTCTTAACTGTACGAGCGTGGGAATGCGAGAAAACCACTCAAGGCGTAAGTGATGGTAACAATGCACGAGCGGAATAATCCTCGCGGCGAAGAAAAAGGAAAAAACAATTGGGGAAAGGGGGAGCGAAAAAAAATTCGCGTATTCTTCCGCACTCAAATGTATCTCGAAAATCGAATAAAGGCTGATTGTCGACTATTCGCTTTCTATTACGATTAACAAAACTAAATGCGCTATATTTTTTACAGCTACGTAAAAACATATATATATATTGCAAAGAATCGATGCGCGTCTGATGTCAGTTCGGAATCTGGGCAAATATCGTTACACCGTATTTGATTTGCGAAATATTTTCCGCTCCGATTAAAGACGATTTAACGTTCCGACTTGTCAGCGATTTTAGAATCAGATTCGCGCCGCTAAACCGTTTCCATGTTTCGCATAATAGATTCAAACTGCTTTTGCGACTAAAATCAGCTCGCGGAACCAACGCGGAAGATCTCGATTCGAATCGAGAGGAGGCGGAAATTATTGCGAGCGCTTTTGAGGATAAAAGTACGAATAAAATTTTCACGCCTCACTCGGATACTTCTTTTGTTTGCTGAAGCCTCTCTTTGCCTGCGCTCTTGCGATAAAGCACGCGTTCGGAAAGAGGAAGAGATTTGCAAAGGAGCACTCAAAGAGAGAGAGAGAGAAAGAGAGGAGGAGGGGGAAGGGCGTCCCCGGTCTCTTCTTCTGATCCACTTAGGATTTTCCGCTGTCGAAACCCCATCGCGGAACACCGAACCTATTGTCTTCGCGATGCGCGCGACGGATATCGAGGTAGCTCGTTAATAGACCTCGCAAAAGTGCGACGCTTGTACAGCGTCTCTCGACATATCAGTTTAATTACTCGATGTTTGATATTGATAGACCATCTTCAAACATAATCTAAACGCAACACTTACTGGCGTATACATATCGAACGTTGCTCTACATTGTGTGAAAAAAATAAAATAATCAGTCGCGTCGTCGCAGCGAGAGAAAAGACTTAATAAAATGCCTCTTCGTCGAAAGTTCCGCGAGAGACAAACTTGCATAAAATTCAGCCGCGTCCCGGGCCGTCCATCTAAAAAAAAAAAAGACGCTCTTACTTATATCGCTGCAATTCAGCGAAGAGAAGCAATCTCTCTCTCTCTCTTTCTCTTCTTTTCCCGTCTCGAGAGACACTTCCGCAGCCGGATTTCTTTCCAGAGTCGCGCAGACGAGTTTCACCCGTCCTCGTAATTGCATTTCCACGAAATCAGAGGCGCCACAGGGTGTGCGCGCGCGTTATTATCGTCGGGGATTTCCACGCCGGTCCTTCTTCCTTCGTAATCGAAACGAGAACAACGCGGCGCGCTGTCTCTCTCTCTCTCTCTCTAGTCGACGGACGCGGAGCGAAACGCCCGGCCCCCGTCAAGATATTAGCCTCCTTGATGGCTGAGACTCAATTTCCGGATTGCTCGATAAAGCAGATAACCTGTTCCTTACCTTCGAGGCGAATCGCCTTGACGGTCCAATGTCTGCCTTGCTCGTGCCTTCCGCTCGAGCGTACAATATAGTTATATACCGCGAATACGGGAAGGAGAATATTAACGATACACGACGAGAGATGTATTGCGCGCTCATGCCGCGCGTCAGCGAAAATTTTAAATTCCACTCCCTCAATATTATCATCTTAAAAAAAAAAATATTTTTCTCAACTTGAGCAAAGTAACACAAATGTTTCTTATTTATTTTCGTTTAAACTCAACGAATAATAACGGTCTGAATATCTCGTTAGGCGGCCGTTTTCTACAACAACGGAATAATTTTTTAGGGAGAAAGAGAAAAGAGAGAGGGAGGGAGGGAGACCTGTCAGGCGAGGAAACGAGGCGAGAGTTACGACCGTGGAGTTGCGCCAGAACGCGACGTTCCGGGGGAGAAACTCTCCCGGTATGCTCTTCTCTCACGACGAGGAGGTTACCGCGGGGGTCACGTCGCGTAGTCTTACCCGCGTCCCGCTTTCGGCCGCCATTTGTCACGGTGACGTTTGCAAGCACGCTCGCTCTCGCGACTGGCGTTCGCGCTACGTGCGAAGTAATCACGCGGGAGAAAGACGTAAAACGCATTCGTCAAGCTCGCAAAGGAGGACTTCCGCACGAAATCCTCGGCCAGATGGCGCGTCGCGGCCTTTCCCCTTTCGTTATCCCGGACACAAAAATGTCCCGCGGGAGACGGCGGCTCCTCGATCATTCGGACGATTATACGAGATTCTCAAAATGACTGTCGACAAGCGAGGAAACGCCTTGGTGATTCGAATCTCTAATTCTGTCCAGGATTTTTATTACGTGTAAACCAATGTCTTACGCAAAAAAAAAATCATCCCTTTATGTGTGTAATTTTACAAAGAAAAACGAATAAAAAAATAATATACGGAGCGAGACATGTTTCCTCCGGTTTTTTATTTCACGGAGCGAAAGCGCGAGAGTCAAACACAGACCGGCGCTCAAAATTGAGTGATCAAGAAAAACGCTGACCAGGCGCAGATGTGTCAAATACTCTAGTTTTCGAAGCCCGAGACCTCTCGTTCTTTCTTTCTCTCTCTCTCTCTCTCTCTCTCTCTCTCTCTCCTGAGCGCACGAAAACTCGATTCGCCCGGGCGAGGAACGTATTTCTCGACGAGCAGAAACAGCCGAGGCGGTACGTGCGGGAATGTACGGGAGAGTATCTTCGACGAGGAGGCAAACGGCCGTACGTCAGTCAAGTTCGTGATTCAAGACGACACTTACAGCCCGGTCTTTACAGAGAGAGAGAGAGAGAGAGAGAGAGAGAAGGAGAGAGCTCCGAATCGACGACGGCCATTAGCCGCCAGATCGGCATCTTGTAATTTTTTGCGATCTCAAGAGGAGGGCCGATTCGGTGGAAGAACAACGAGGAGACGCGAAACGATCGCGACGCGCGGCGGTTCTTCTATTCGCGTCCGCGCGGGAACACGATGTTCCCGCGCGCGGAACATCGCGGACAATGCGCGACAATGAGCGAAAAAGAGTCGCGAAAACGAGAACTACTTAACTCGAGAATGCACACCCTTCTTTCCTTACCGGTCGGTAACACACGATCGCCAGACCAATATCCCAAAACCAGCCGCCATTTACGAACTGCCCGTCCATCCAGCATTCGCTCGTTCCGGCGGTGGCGGTGGCGGCGAAAATAAAATTTCTCTCGCCAGCGCGCTGAGTGCCAGGCACAACCGTCCCGCTCATATATCTCACGAGTATATTTTATGAACCGGACTTTCGCTACTTCGACCGATTCCATTAAACTCACGCGCGGCGATGACAAATCGAATTCGAGTCCATCGCGTAATCGAATATCGCACCGAGGGGTTACTTTGGCTCTCCGGCTTTCGAAAATATATATATGTACCACGTAACATGTAATATTCGACGATGTATTTTTTCGACCTCACTCTTTTTCCCGTGTGTGAAAAAAGAGTAAAACCGATAAGTAAACACGCGCAATCTTTATGTACATGTAACTTTTTTAAGTAATTAAAGCGATATAAAAAAAATGTAATTTCCTCGAAATTTTCTTTCCGAGCTTCAATTTCGAAATTATTTTTTCTTTCAAAGAGTTAAAATAATTTACGTAGACGCGATCTGTGCATAAAAATACGTAAATAAATTATCCACCGAATCCTGTGCGAAGTTAAATTATACGAATATTGCGTTGCTTCTTACGAGAACTATGTAATTATTACTCGAAGTCAGAGAGTTTGATTGCTGCTGCTCCCAGTGTGCGTCACCGCAGCGGTGCGTCACGATAATTCGTACGTGAGCGGATCTAATGAACCGAATTATATCTCTGTGTCAATGTGCGCGGCGCGAATAAAGCTTAACAGGATCCAGAATAAGGATGCGCGCAATGCATGGCGGATGAAGCGGCACGGTATGGAATCCATAAACGTGTTCCATGTCGCAGATTGTGGTTCTGCGACACAGAAACCCGTAAGATCTTCCGGAGAAGACAAACCGCAGATACGAAACAGCCAAGGACGAGAGCAACCCGCACACTCTGTGTAACGCCGTATAATCTTTGCGAAGCTCCTCGCAGAACGTGCCCAGAACCATCTTAATCCAATAACCGCCCATACCCTTCGCCCTTCTCGCGTCATATCTCCGCGGAACTAGAGAAAATTCGAGAGTGCACCAACATTTCCAACATTTGCTCCGTTCAAATTTTTTTTAATTGGCCATTCGCATCTCTTGTTCTTGAATTTTATTTTGCTGCTATTAGCTACTTTAATTCACGTTCGAGTTTACTTTTGCTAGAGTCGGATGTGGGATCACACGTGTAGCGCACGTGATAGTTTCCGTGACAGTCGCAAAGTACGTCTTTATTGATACTAGATGGAATTTGGACACAAGTTTCGGATACTTTCTCGTATATAAGATTTGGCTCGATTGTGTATATAAGTACACAAAGAATATTGTGTACACACAATCATTTAAATATTGAAATACCATTTAAATTTAAGTTGTACATATATTTAAACACGTGTAAGTAACTTAATTTAATTTATTGTAATGTATTACATACCTTTAGTGTAAGTACATATATATGTGAGCATGCTAATTTTTGAATATGGGATAAAACATCTTATCCCGCATAATTCTAAAGCAAACATAATTACATATTATAGAAAAACATACGCATGGAATGCGAGAGATCCGAGTTGGACTCCCGACTTATCATTTTTCGCAAAGGAGTTTAAATTTTATTGGAGAGAGTTAAATAAGTAATTCATATAGTATATAAAATATATATGTGATGCAAAGTAGCATTTTATATGAATTTTAGAATTGTTATTCGAATTCTCTATAGATAGTAATTTACACGTTGGAAATATATTTTGCACGCACATCCAACGTACAATGACTCAAACGTTATCTCAAAGTTCTATTATTATTTCTTAATTTAGAAAATTTATATGTACATATATATATATATATAAATACACACGCATATATTAAATAATATAATACATACTATATAGCCGTACTATTCTTCTATGCAATCAACTACGAGCGAAAGTATCATTAAAACACAAACGCAATACTATACTAATTTGTGAAAACTTAATTTTGATAAATTCGCGTGCTAAGTTTATAAAAATGGCGGGAAATTGCACGTGGTTATGATCTCCTCGTGGTAATACGTTTTATTGACAATAGAAAGAGTTTGGACATAAACCGACTCTTTCTCGTATATAAGATTAACTTGATTGGATATATAAATACAACGAAAAACTGTAAGGAAAGACAATTTTAGAATTAAGCTTATATGTTATACTTTAGTTTTATCTCATATTATCTCAATTAGAATTAAGTATGTAGACTTTAGTTCTATAGTTTTTTTTTAGTCAAGTCTCTCTTCGGCCTCTCAAGTGATAAAACAAGAAAAGTCATTTTTTAAATGTGAGGCAGAATATAGAATCTCGCCTCCCGTAAACTAAATAAAATATAATTACACGTATAATAGAAAATATATATTATATATAAATAATATATATTTGTAATATATAAAAATAGATATAGAATATATTATATATAAAATATATATGTGTAATAATACACGTGTATATATTAAATTACTCATATATTAAATAATCAATAGCAAAAATATCATTATTCGAATAATCACAAAAGCAATACTAACAATTTATAAGATAAAACATTCATTTTGCGGTTATAAAATGCCACGTTTACATACTAGATCAACTCGGGTTCTTTGATTTTCCGAATTTCTGTTTGTATCGATTTAATCAGCAGTTTTCCTCGCTGATGAATCGCTTGACACTCTCGACCTCGTTTCGCGACTCCGTCGTCGTCGGCGGCCTCTTCTCTCGTTCGGGCAGCCGCCCGTTTCGCACGTCCGTTCAATAGTTACGCGCATCCTACGTCATGTCTCTTAACGCCCTGTAGCGTCACTCATTCGCTTTCCGGAATACGTCAACCTCGGCGCTATATTTGTGCAGCTACCGACGTTGTTCGATAAACTCGGTCACGAACCCAACCTACGTCAGGCCAACGACGTTGACCGTTTCTCTCTCTCTCTCTCTCTCTTGAATTCCCTCTCCCCTAATTCTCACCCTTACGTCGCCGCCGCTATTGTAAAGCCAATTTTAACGGCGACCGAAGTTAACGCGCTCCGGGGGGAAACCTTGCGACAGACTGTCGTCCTATATTCCTACATTTAACGGTGAATTTAATTTAGTTGGCTGCAATTCTCATTCTTAATTGCGTTTCAAGAAAATCTGATAGTTGATTTCTCAATTCTTTTGAGAAATAAATTATCAGACTAGAACTGAAACTAAAAGAAGACGATATAATTCGACGTTTCCGAATTACATTAAAATACGACACGTTAATTTGATAATTTCGATCCCGTAAAACTTGACGAGACAAAGATACCCTTCGCTGTTTCTCAAGCTTATTATCAAACGATGAAATTTAATAACGATTAATCAATATCCGGTAATTTATATCCAGAGAAAACCGATGAAATCCATTAGTAACGGTAATTCGAAGCGAGAAAAGCGGTATCTCTCCACTAATGGGCGCAAAACTTGCTCGTTGCGAAGCTCGATGTAATTGCCGTGAGGAGGAGGCGAGATTTCACAGAGGAGAGGTTTAAATTGACTCGATCGTCGCTTCGTTAACTGACGCGGAAAATGGAATCGATTCGGAGCTCATAAAGTGTCATTACGAATAGGCACTTGACCGCGGCTTATCGAGATCCGAGGAAGCCTGAGAAAAATCCTCCACTTAGCCAGTGCACGAATGCACCCGATGTCACCCATTAGACTCTAATATATATATATATATATACGCCGGCTGTTCCGCACTCGATAGATCGCGCAATTGAATCGTTCTTAACTTCATATCTTCGGACGGCAAAAAAAAAAAAAAAAAAAAAAAACAAATTTCCTGCCGCGCGACAATTCGCGTCATTATTTCGCGATGGTAATTTTCCCCGCTGAAAAATATATGTCGCGTGGGAAAACGTCTCGTGCTCGAGAATCATTTCGCGTTTTATAAAATAACGAGATACTAATCTCCTGGGAAAACATCGTCGGCAACAACTTCGATCTTTTACGTCGGTGTTTAAAAATAAAGCAGCGCCTATTGAACCTATTAATCAGCTTGTTTAAATTACATCGTAGTAATTATATAGAATATATAATAGAAATACTACAACAATATCGATCATTAACGTTTCCAAAATATAACGTCGCAATCACTTTTTCCCTTAAAAAAAAAAAAAAATAAATCCAACTCATTCGACTATGGCCAGTTTCGGATCGCGAAAGCGCGGAGAGCGTTTTACATAACGGCGAGAGACCGTGCAGACTAAAAGCAAGAAAAATTGACTTTCCGGATTAAGTGCAACTCGACGTACCGCAATCCGTTGGACTAGCGAAGTCCGCTCCTCTCTTTCGCCGCCCGCTGTTTTTCTCTCAGAGACCCCCGGCTCGGCGCGCCGGTGATTTGACACCGGAATGGAATGCAAATTTAAACGCGTTTCTGCAATTCCGGACGGAGCGGAGGATAGGGTGTAATGGAGATCGCCCGTTTTCTCGGTCGAACAAACTTTCGAGAACGTCGCCGGAAATAGTTTCGGCGCGCACGGCATCGTTTTCGAACTACCTCGCGATTTATTAACCGCGCGAGATGGCGCGCAAAGCGAAAAGTCAATAACCACCGGGTTCCTCTCTACCGTCCTCCCGTGTTTTAAACGCGCCACCGGAAAGAAGAATGCGCGATATACGTGAAATTTTAAATTACCTTCCCGGTTTTTGCGCGATATTATCCGCGTTCGATATACATGCGGTTTGCGAGAGTTGATGAAATATTTGCGGATTATATATCTCTAAAAAAAGAATCCCATCCCGAACCGGAACAACGTAATGGAACTCGGGGCTGGAGGTTGACATTATAAGATTAACAGAGAAGTCATAAAACGGAAGAAAAGTTAGAAAATAAGAACGACCCGCTCGAAGAGGAGAGCAAAGAGGAATGTAAAATATTTCCAGTTGTGCGTTTCCCTTCGTCTTTATATGTCCCTTCGGGGTGCTCGTAGCTGAAATATATTAATATTCCAGTCACAAGGACGCGTGCCTTCCCATCGCGAGCCCGCTGCTGTACGGGACGGGCGACGCGGTTCCCGGTGCCATCTTTGGAATATCCGGTGTCTCTCCGGAACGCTACGTCGCGCGGAATAACGGACGTGCTCGCCCTAATACGTTCGGATTCCACGGCACGATAGTTTCTTATAGATACGGAGTTTCTTACCAGCCGGCTCCGGACGATTATCTCACGCGATATATGCGATATCGATATTCGCCGCGCGCGCAATTACACAGCCGAACTCTGTACCCATCCGCGTAAAGTCCACGACGCGAGCGAGAGTTGAAATTTATTACATCTGCTCAGTGTCCGCGATGTTACACAGACGCGGCAGTACGTTCCGCTAGGAATAATAATCTAAAGTTTTCAAGCATAATTTCCTGTCAGTTTCAGAAAGCACGAAATTGCGCGCGATACTCGGCAAAGCGCTGACGCAATATCGCATCTGTCGGGAGGAGAGATTGCGAATTAAACGTTTTTTTTTTTCATTTAAACATTCCTGCATTTACAGCAAATATTCTTCCCTCCCCCCCCTCCTAATTTTCCGCGAAGAATCGAGCGCAAAGTATTTACCTTTCGTAAACGCGTTTCCTCGACAAGGTGTTCGAAAAATATCATCGAAATTAATATCTATAAATTCTCGAATTTAATTAGAGTTCAAATTAATTGGAGCGTAATTTACACTCTAATTACATAGACAAGCGATATTTTTGTTGACTCGCTTGTTAACTCGATAATGCCTGCCGTGTTTTTCGAAAATAAATAAATATTTGTCACACGAGGAAAATTAATTTCCCATTTAATGCCTTTGCGCTTTTGAATTTACGAGAAGGAAAAGCGATAAAAAATCTTCTCGTTCGTAATCGAAGCATTAGTATTCCCGTCTGGCTTTCTCGATGCCATCTCTGCGCTCGCCAGCATCCCTCCGGAACACACCGGGATGACGTATGACTTCGCTTCCCCCGGCAAGTAGGGGCACGGCGGACCCGCCTCCGTAAAAAAAGTCGATTTAGACCAACGGTCGGTAAGGTTCCCCGCCAAGCAAGAGGAGCTCGGGCAAGAAGCTCGTCCGATATACGCCGCGGCCGAGAGAGCGACCTGTACAGAGAACGAGAATTTAGCGGGGAGTCCGCGCGCCACGTGGCCGTTGGAAAACAGCGCCATCGCTGACTCCGCCGCGGCCCGACGTGACGGCCCCCCCCTCGACGCGGGAGAGTTCGGTCGGAGAGCGAAAGCGGCGCCTCGCGTCTGAAAACCGCTTTTTTCTTTTTGGAGAGGGAAAATGGGTCGTTCGGCTTCGGAGGCGTTTGCATGTCGTTTTCTCGAACAATCATGTTTGTTCTCCGTTTAATTAACAAATTTTTTACAAAATACATTTTGTGCAATATACAAACTGTTTTGTAAGACTTTTCTTTCGCAATTTGTTACAAAATTACATTTCACACGTTCGAATAAGAAATCGAAAAATTTTTTCTAATGAAGGTAAAAGATGTCTTATCTACAAACAAACTGACTGATTATATTGCGGAATTGTAACGGAACAAAGGTGCTTCATCAACCGCGGATGAGTTACGGAATTCTTCAAATTGATACGTTCACGTTGCAACACAAAATAGACGCGCATCCGAGCGCGCGTCTATTTTGCGAGCGTGGGAAAACAGAGATATAGATACACACACACACACACACACACACACACACACACATACGTACACAGAGTCGCGAGTTTGTCCATTTGTCATCGGAGTTTCGTTAGCCGTTTATACACGGGCGCAATTCCTTCCCTCAATGGCGAGCCCGCGCGGATAAAATACGAGAGACGCGTATTGCGCGTAGCGCATCAATCAACATTAATAACGCCGGGCGAATAAATCGGTTAAATGAGTAACGGCGTTTACGATTATCCCTTCCTTTCCCCTTCCCCCGTTACAAATACGACCATTAAATTCCGGCAGATTAAACGCGCGATTCCGGCGTGGTGTGCATCGACGTATGTTGTTTTCGACGTTTTATCGCGCGCGTTTCATGGCCAAATATCGCCGTAATCGATCATCGCTACGATATCTCGCTACACAATCGGACGTACTTACGTGTGTGTACGGTCTCTTGGTCGCGGAAAGTGCGCGCGCACGCGAAAATATGATCGCTGACCGGGAAACAAATGAGTGACACCGCCATAAGCGCACGTCTGCCAGAACGCGCATTTCCCGGTTTGATGGCGGGATAATCACACACACACACATACGTGCGCGCGCGCGGTATCGAATGGACTGCTCTGCGGACACGGCCAGTTAGTTCCGCGGTAATCGCTCGGCATGAATTCCGATATTACGTCGGTCGCTCTAATTATTGCTCGTAATGCTCATTTAGCGACAGTTAATCAACGCGCAAATTCAACGATAACCCGCGCGGATTTCAAAGCGAAAATAGCGGGGAGTAGAAGCTCGCTGCTAAACGAATTTCGCGCCAACGCGGCGGCGGCAGCGCGTCTTTTGTGTCGTTCGCGCGAGACGATGACGATGACCGATGACTCGCGCGTGGGTGTCGCGCGATAACCGTCGCCTCCGCCGAGGCGGCGCATAACTGGCGTGCCACGACGCGGAAAAGAACTCCGTTATAGTGGCGGGAACTTTGTGTGAAAAAGCGTTGGGAATACCTTCACGCGGCGCGGAATGAAAGTAAACGCGCGCAAATAGCGTCGCTGAAACTACCGGATGGTTTACCTGATGGCGATCGCGCACAATATTGCACACGAGACGGGCATCTTTGTGTATCGACATACGAGCTCGAAAGGTCGCGTGTAATAAATCGCGTCGAAAGCGCGCACGTATATACGCGTACCCGTACCGCGGCTAAAATGAGACATGACGAAAAAAACAACCTCGATTTAATACTGCGAAATTACGCCGAAGAAACGATCTTAAATGTCGGCATCTTGTAAAGGAACGCCCGAGTGAAAGATTATCGAAGAATAAATCGTACGAGAAATAGCGAGATCGCGAACTTTTTAGTTCTCAACTTTTATTTGATTCGTTTCGACGGATTTTATTGAGTCGCGAGGAGAGAACTTTTGACGTGATATCACTTGAGGTGAAAAATCACTTTGCGTTTAATGTTTTCATTCAAACTGTTTGCGCGATATCGCGATTTTATTCGCCGGGCGCAATTTTGCTGACAAACAAACACAATGTGAGCGCACACATCGCCATTAACATTCGTATTCATAATTACAGCTTATAATAATTGGTCTCGTGTGTCTCCCGCGCGCGCGCGCGCGCGAGTTAATTAGCGATTCACGGGCAATCGCGCGGAATTTTTGAACGTCCGCGAGTGGTGGGAATTTATAAATAGCGTAAATCAAAGTGCTTATATACATATATATGTACGAGTCCTCTCTGTGCGAACACAGAGAGTCGCGATAACGCGCGAATCCGCGCATTTTCATGTTACACACAGTACGCCCACACGTACTTTTCCTCCCCTCCCCCTCGCCCGGAACCAACGCGTCCCGCGGCTATTTAATTACCGCCATTGTGGCGTGCGGCGAGCCGATGGCGCAAATAAATATGAAAATCTCCCCGCAACACGTGGATGACAACAAAACCGCTAATATGCAAAGCGGCGGACTGTCGATACGTAATATTTGCATTTAACAACTGTTGTACGTGCGTCGTCTGCGTTCCCGAGATTGTCATCTCTCGCTCCGTTCCCATTTCCCTTTTAATATTTAATCACACCACCACCGGCACACATCACTTTTCGCGAACACGCGGAATGGCAATAATTAATTCCGAGGGAAATGAACGTTTTCGTCGCGTGCCTCTTTTTTAAATTCGGATGCAAATGCACATTGTATCGGGAGAGAGAAAGCGAAATATCACAACTCGCTCGCATTGTGATACTTGAATGACGGCGCAAGACTCGCGCCGATATTTCGCTCGAAATAAATAAATAAAAAAAAAAAAAACAAACAAAAAACGGCAGAGCGCAAGCTCTGTGGAGAAAGAGCGGGAGAAAACGCAAAGAGAAATCTCTTTCTCGCGGCGGACAGAACGAGGCGCGCAGGACGTAATAACTCGCGGTCCCGTATTCATTTTATTCTCCGCTCGATATTCAAATTCGTCGTCAGTGTACCCGCGTCGCGCGCGCACGTGAGCCAAAAACAAAACAAAACGAAAAAAAAAAAAAAAAAAAATGCGGATTTATCGGTCTTCCGTGATACCTCGTCCGGCGTCGGGTTTTTATCGAGTGCCGGCGCCATGAACGAACGATGACGCCAACAAAAGGCGAAGAGCTTTTGGGAACTCTCGATGCTGTCGGTTCGCTCTTCATCCGGCGCGCGCGCACGAAATGCAATACGGAAAGAAACAACAACTGTATCAAACTCTGGCAACTCTGGTCGTAAATGACTTTCGCATATTTCCGTTTTGGACGACAGACGAAAAGTATTTGAACGAACGAAAAAAAAAACAAAAAAAAACAAACAAACAAAAAGCACCGGAGGCAGCGCAGCAAATTACTTTTTCAATAGCTATATGGAACGATCGAGGACCGCCGGATACAGCGATCTGTACAATGACGTTTCATGAAGGATTACCCGACGTAATGAGAGTTGCTGCCATTGAAATCGCGTTCCTAGATTGAACTGACTATATAATCTTCTCTCGGGAAGAATGCCCGCTGTACTGTTATATATTCCGCATTAAAGAGCATTTCCGCGTCTTAGCACGGTGTCTTATTTGACCGGCCGTACGTACGGATGTCAAGAAAAAAAAAACGCTGTGTTCAACGCTCATCCATCGGCGGCGCGTTAATCAGCTTTTTGCCAACGTGTTTCATTCATATTTAAAAGTTTACAAAACGTTTTATACATTCATATTTTACAACAAACTTTTCATCGCATGTAACACACATCCATTATGAATAAAATTTAAACGAGCTGCGATATATAAAATAAAACCGTAAATAATACGGTTGAATATTGCATCGCTAATTCCTATTTAAAAGTCGGAGCTTGATAAACAAGTATTCGCGCGCAAATATATTCTCGCGCAATGAATAAAATCGAATCACGATCGATAAAGTATTAATATTCATTACCCCGTTTTCCCTTCCCCTCCCCCTTCCCCCCCCTTTGTTTTTTCCTCCGCTCGTAATTACACGGTTTGCGCAATGTGCAACTTAAAGCAATGTGCAACTTAAATTAAGAGATATTCTGTAAATGTTGAAATTTAATAATCCCGTATCTCCCGGGGATAAATTTTTTGCAGCCGCATCGCGATATCCACTCGCCATAGATCGCCGTGCGATCCGCAATATACCGTACCTCCGGAGCTTCCGCGTTCGCGGCAGTCTCTCCGTTTCCATTTTTCAAGTCCGCGCTGTGAGCCACCGCGATCCCGCGAAATGATTACAAACGATCGGGAAGGGGGGGCGGGGAGGGGGATATAAAACGTCCAATAAAACGTCTCCATCTCGCGTTTCCGCACACGTATAGACGCGAACGCGAGATGCGGCGCGCCGCGTCCGATATATCGGACGTACACAACACGTGTGTTTATCTACGTCCGCTTCATAAGAGAGGAAGCGGCATTCGCCGCGATATCAACGAGGATATGTCTCCATCGATACGCGCCGCGGCTCTCGCTCAACGGGAATAATCCCCGCGGTTCTGTACTTTGGTTACTGAAAGCGGCTCTCTCGAACAATCGCCCGCTCGAATCTCCCGCCTTTCTGCGTAAAACAGACAGACGGAGAGAGAGAGAGAGAGAGAGAGAGAGGGAGAGAGAAAAATCTTGTCTGTTATTATCGCGCGCACGTCGAACAGTAATTTCGTTATCGTGTAAAGATACGTTCGTATCTACACCGTGCACGTTGTACAACTGGTCGGAAATAAAATAATATCTACAATGAAATTTCTCCGAGCGACAAAAAATAAACGATATTTTTCAAGCTCTGTTATTCACGAGCGCGAGAAAGGTCGAGAACTTTGTCGAGAGAGCTTCGTATCTTCTTTCACGAGTGCTTTAGAAAAAAAATCGAATGAGAAAAACCGATTGTATATTCAAAGGCATGTAAGGCTTTCAATTATAGCGGCATCTCCTTTACGAGCGAACGCTCGTTCAATGTTGTTCGCCGGCGACCGAGAAACCTTTTCGCGATGAGAGGAGGCAGCCATACGAGAGGGGCAGGAAATGGCGAGGACGTGTAACCGCAAGAAAAAGGGGGCGCAAAAACGCGACTCCGGGAGAGTCCCGCCGCCTCGGTCGTCGAATTAGGGAATTGTATAATCGGCGGAAGTGCGTTTCGTACGCGCGCGCCGGCGCGCGCGATTCTGCAAGCTTTTTTTTTAAATCAACGAGGCCGCTCCCGGGGGCCCGGCATTACGGGCGCTTAAAGTGCGTCATTAGGCGGGTCAGAATTTACGAGAATCTCGCAGGAATTGCCAGTTGCGCGCGGCGACGGCGTCGCGTGATCAAGGATGATGACCGCTCTCATGTGTGTGTGTGTGTGTGTGTGTGTGTGCGCGCGCGCGTACGTCCGGGACGCGCGAGCAGGGTTAACATATCCTTAACGAGGGGAAGCGCGTCCGTGAAATCTTCCGAAAGTACAAAGAGAAGTGAGACGAGGACGATGGAAGGAGGGAAGGAGGAGAATCAATTGCACGCTATTGTAATCTTCATCCGCGCGATATACATGTATATAATTTGGAATACGACGCCGTTACTTGATCGCCTGCAGGAGAAAGCCGGGATAACGGTAAAAACGATAATCGGATAAAGGATCAACGTTAAATTAGAAGAAGCTCGGAAGATAACGTGAGAATTCTATTCAGAGATGCGATAATGCTTCCAAACGATGTTTGCTTGACGACCTGTCATTTTTTAATACTCCTGTCTCTCTCATTTCTTGTCATATTGGAAATTTCATTGTTTAGATTATTTTATTTCCGACCATGTTGTACAACATGCACGGTGTAGATACGAACGTATCTTTACGCGATAACGAAATTACTTTTTTAATATTCCACGATGTGGAATTTTTCCTTTCTGATAAGTAAAAATCATTAAAACCAAAAAACGACGAGCAAGTCGCGCGCCTTATTCGCTTCCTGCTTCGATTTTTCACGCACACGCGCGCGCACGTTAGCCATTGTGCTCGACAAAAACCTGTTTATAATTGATATAAAATTACAGGCTCATTAATGTTGCTTTCAATTTCCAATACCGAGCGCGAAAAAATATCGCGCTCACAAGACAATGCCTCATTCTCGCGTCGCTTTCAATCTCCGCGGACTGTGTGTCAAAAGGATAATCGCCATGCGTCGCACGCAAAATACGATTGGAGTCGAACGTGCATACATCAACTCGCGTATTCAGAGCGCGGGATCGCGCCATGAATTTTTCCCGCGCTTGTAACGTGAACGTAATCTAATTTCGCACGTGGAGCACCTTTCGTAGAGAAAGACATGACATGCGCGCGCAAAGCGAAAGGCTCGAACGAAGAATTTCCTTGCGAGATACCGCAGAAGTCGCGACCTTTTCGGCTCGGCCGTTTCGCTCAAACCGCGAATATTTATGCGAACGCGAAGAAAGACACGAAACAATTTTTTTGCGCCTTTCGTGAAAAGATAACAAATTTGTAATCGCGTTCTCCCGATTCGAATGAAATGTGTGAACGAACTGTTTGGCGATCGTCATTAAACGGATGGATGTGCCACTATTGACAAAGCAAACCGCGCGATGAGAGACTCCGGAAACCTATTTATGTAGGTTTCTCGCGCACAAATACCTTTCCGCAGACAATAAAAACGTTGACGTAACGTAAAACAACCGCAGGGAAAGGTTGTACGTGAGAACGGTAACAGCTGCCGCGTCTGATCTCCCGCGCTCTCTCGGTGTTTAAAGTGGCCGATCCTTTAACCCGTTTCGGAAACATGCGTATTTCCAAAACTTGCAAGTTCTACGGTGCACGAACAAATCTTCTATGTAAATGTATGTGTTAAATTTTTTTTTTTTTTTTTTTATTATGTAAAACACTGTGGATGCGCAAGAGATAATTAAAAATTAAATAACAATGAACAATTGTTATTATATACGGGGAAAAAAAGTTGCTATTATACGGCCAGCGAGAAAAATAGTCGAGTCTACTGTATTTTTTGTTTCGTCGGCAAAACGTTTTGTTGACAAACAACAATCTTAATTAAGTTCTCAGCAAATTGTTCTCTTGCAAGTCATGTAGTAACTACTTTCTAACAAATTTCCCGGCGTGGAAAAAAAAAAAAGATCTTTTTGTACCGGCGTGTATTCCTATCAAAAATAAATCTCGTTTTGATATCGACTCGCAATTGAACGCAAGATTTTCAAATCAAACTCGAAATACGTATATATCGCTCGTTCACACTTTCGAACACACAAACGCGCGTTTCATTTAACTGCCTTTGATTTGCAAAATCCTAATTATTTCGTTTGCCATAAATCCGATCCCGCGGTTTACAATTTACATGTAACCGATTAAGCTTCATGTTGATTGCCAAATTTCGGTGCCGCGGAAACGCCTCTCTTTGCAGAATATTCTCTGTGTTGGGACGAGCCAGCAATAGTGTAGATCTCGCAGTTGCTGTCCACAATGGACATCAAATGAATTGCATTGTTGTGAAGCTTGTTCAATCTCGCCCGAATTCGCACGAAGAGAGAACAAAATAATTATTGCGTCATGTCTCGTTTATCTTCTTGTTTATCAACGTGACGAATTGCCACAATTTTGTCAGAATTTTTATTTTTGACAATTTACGAGTCAATTTTTATTTTTGATATTTATGTAATACAATAAACACTCTATAACGCTCAACACGCATTTGTTATTGTTGTCTCAAATCGTGAAATGAAAATATTAATTGCACGTTTCGCAATTTCCGTTATTGTCGAATATCGAGCGAAATTTAAATTTGGTGCACGAGAAGCTTATCCATTTTTCCGAACTTTCATTTCTCTTTACGTGTGCGTTCAACGTTTGTTCGCGGAGAAGAGAGTCGCGGAATATTCGTGCAATTTGACGTCGAGAGAGTCCGTAACGTCGGAAAGATGAGCCTCGGATTCAGAAATCTCCGACGGCAATCGCGTTTATCGCGGAAACGTCGAGGAGAATGCAGATGTTGCGCGACTGTGCCGTACCGCTTGTTGAGAAACAAGTGGCCGCAATCAATAGAACAAGCAACAAAAGTGCGATGTGCGCGCGCCCGCGGATATGACGGATCCCGCGCGTGCGATGAAAAAATCAAATTACGAGCATGAAGTCGCTCGTCAGACCGACGTTCCGAACGAAACGGGACACAATCCAATTTTCCCCGCTCTTCGTTACCGCGGCACAAACGAGATTTCTTATATTTCTCGTTAAATATTTCGCAGGAACGTGCGTCCGGGATGAAATATTCATCGTATATGTACGTAAAACAAAAAAAAAACAAAAAAATAATAATAAATTTCGCCGGACTCATGTGTCCGCGATCGAGTTCAACTCTCGTCCGTACAGAAAAAGAAAAAACCGATAATTTACTAGATGGAAAACAACAAAATAACTTACGCGTGCATATTTATGCCCGGCGATACTGCACGAACGCGTGGATCCCATATATATTGTTAAACGCGCACGAATTAATAAATTGCCGAATTTATAAACCCCCTCTCTCCCTCGATCGAGCCGTATTTTTGTATTCACACACGCCAGATCCGCAAACCACTTGATTTTCAAACGTGAAGATATTTATAACTCCACGTGCAGTTCGCTGGATTTCTACAAATCCGAAAATTTACGCGTGCTGCTTGTTTTTCGTATTTTTGAAAACCGTGATCGAGTGGAAATTAAAAACTCGCGCGAGCCAATTTTAACGGAAGGGAGCGGGACGCGAGCGTCGATCTGAAACTTTCATCGGAGCGTATTGGAGCGCGTTAGAACAGATCTGTACAAATCGGAAATGCGATTCGAGATGATTAAAAAAATTGACCAAGCGCGCGCGCGCACTATTCATAAAGTTCGTAAAAGGAACGTGCCGCGCCACGCGCGATTCGCGGTCGGAAATTTGATGACTGATCAGATATGGTAGCTGGACACACAGTCGGGTGTGTGTTTGCATCGATAGCGCGTTTAAACGCGAATACACACATTTCGTTTCCGCGAAGCGAAAACAGTGTGGGAAGGGGGGGAGAGGCGGGCGTGCGTGCGGGACGTCAAATAAAAACTCGAGCGAATGCTCTCGATGCGGTCATATCGCCGATGCGTGTTAACATGTTGGATGTTGCATCGGAGAGAGAAACGGTTTAACCAAATACAGATTTGATTGCAAAAACGCGGGGAAGGTAGTTTAGCTAACAAATATAGTTGAAACGGCAGTAAACGTATCCACAAGCGAAAAAGATTTCGAAGTCGTTATTTATTTTTTTCTTTTTTTTTTTTTTTTTTTCGATGAAAATCGAACAATTTTTTTTTATAATCTTAGTTGAAAACACACAGTCGAATCGATGTTCGATTAAAAACGCACACAGTTAACCGATTTAATTGATGTATTGTTTCACCAAACTGCGATGGATAAAACATGATAAAAGTGTGTTTGATAAATGCTAATGCAATAAATAAAGCAAATGACGTTTGGTTTTAATATCGCGACTATCGTTTTGCGCCGCACGAAATTTGATAACGTTTAATGAAGTCGATTAAAATAATATGACGAAACAAACAATTGTAAAATCGGAGCGGAATAATCAGATTGGCGCGATCGTTTTTTATTAATTGTCCAACATTTTCGGACATAAGAAATAGTAACATCGCAATGTGTGTGTGTGTGTGTGTGTTCTGGAATGAATGGCCGTTTAAAGAATCCATTTTGCGACGAAGGAATCAAATTTGCGCCGATTACCGGCGCGTGACCGTGCAAGTCAATACAACAGCGCAAAGCGGTCAATGCACCGCTGAAATAATGAGTTTGCCGGGGTGAGGAGGAAGACCTCGAAACCAAGGAGCGTTCGATGAGACTTCGAGGTGCGCGACTGAAATCGCCTTTCGGAATTCGCCTCGGTGAAAGCTACACGCGCGCGCTAACGTTTCTGCGCGGATCGGCGGTGCGGCGTGGCGGATTGCGCGGAGCCGTTAATGAAAACATTTATATACGGGTTAAGTTTAGTCTTTCGCCCTCGCACTCGCGCCCGTAATGAGTGCGCATTTCCTGCCTTAATGATGTGTGCGAAC